>BRYC01000310.1:15474-72402 GCA_030267985.1 Parmales sp. scaly parma | reverse complement strand
CCCTCCCCCCCCCCCTCAGCAGCCCGACAATGTCCCCGTAGGGCGCCGACCCGAGGTGGGGCAGGCCGACGACCAGCGCCTCCGAAGGGGTCATGGGGGGGGGCTGCCCCCCACCGCCTGAGCCGCCGCCGCCACCACCACCACCGCAAACGGGAACGAAGGAAATCCGCCAGACGACGTCCCCAGGGAGGAGCCGGGGGGGGGTGGTCCTGACCTTGCCCTTGCCCTTGACCCCGCTGTCGCTGTCTCTGTCGCCCCCGCTGTCGCTGTCGCCCCCGCTGCCGCTGTCGCTGTCTCGCTCGAGCGCCTGGCTCTGGGGTAGGAACTGCACGATCCTGCATCCCACCTGTTCTCCTCCCTTGCCCCCCTCCCCCACCCCCGTCGTTCTAACCGGCTCGAGCTCGATCCCCAGCGGTCCCTCCCTGAACGAAACAACAATCGCCTCGTGCAAGTGCGGGCGCGGCCGCCCTTCTTGGGGGTCGTTCTCGGCCGTCGAGGTCTCAAGGTGATGCACCGCCAAGGGCGGGGCGGGCTGCGAAGAAGGGGCGAAGGGCGGTGGTGCACCGCTTCCTCCGCACCTCGCGTCGTCCAAACCCTGTCGCCCCAAGGGGGTTGGGCTCGCCAATAATTTTGCAGCTGCCAAAGGCTCGCCGTGTTCGGGTGTGGCGACGGCGGTGGGATTGGGCTTGGATTCCTCGTTGACTTCGCCCACCACCCGAGGCTGGAGTCCCTTGGGCGTGGGGCTTGTCGTCGGATACTCCGACGACGAAGGCGACATCGTTGGGTTGCTGCTTTTGTGGGTCGTCGTTGCGGCGGCTTCCCGGCGCCCGGTGTCGATCCGAAGGAAGCTTACTTTCGATGGAGCCAAGCCCTCGCCTGTGCCGCCGAGGCGAGCTTCTTCCCCCAGGGCGCTGACAGAGCCGAAGGAGGCGAGCGAGTCGAAGGAGGCATCGTCCGAGGAGCTGAACCCCAAACTCCCACCACCCCCCCCCCGGCTGAAGTGAGGGGTAGTCCCGGCACGGCCAACGCGACGCCGGGGCTGGAGCCCAGCCGGAGTCGGCGTTCCCTCCCCCGCGGCCGCGGGTGTGCCGGGAGTGGCAGAGAGAAGAACGCTCCTTATCAAATTCTGAGGAGTGGAGACTTGCTGCTGCTGAGGAGTGGAGGCTTGTTGCTGTTGAGGAGGAGGAGGAGACCGTGGGTCGGTGTGAATCTTGAGGGTTGTCTTGAGGGTGCCTCCTCCCTTGGTCTTTTTCGTGCTGCTGCGCTGCTGCACCTGCTGCTGCTGCTGCTGCACCTGCTGCTGCTGCTGCTGCTGCTGCTTGGCGGAGTTAGGGGAGAGGAATTTAACGGTTTTTGTGCCCCGAGGAGAGAGGAGCCCACCGAAAACCGAAGAGGGACGAGGGGAGCTGATCTGGAGGTTCGAACCAAAGGTTCGAGGGCGAGCGGGGGGAGGGGAGAAGTCCATGAGGGTTGAGGAAACAGGGAACTTTTTTGTGGTGCCCGCGGAGGGAGGGGGGGAGAAGGTGGGAATTTACGAGGAGAAGACACTTCAAAGGTTCAAAGTTTAAATTTCAAACTCCATTTAAAAAATCTTGGCTGTCTTGTTAAAGAATTTTATATACGACCTTGGCAGTGCCCAGTGGCTCTTCCACCGGAACTGGACAGCAGGAATATAAATGTCCAACCTTGGCAGTGCCCAGTGCTGCACGAAATCCAATCGTTACCGAGTGTGGCTCTTCCACCGGAACTGGACAGCAGCAAACAATGACATGTCAGCTGCAGATCCCACGAAGGTTCGTAAACTATTGAAAACAGCAGACGAGTATGGCTGGACCCCCCTGGCTTGCTTGGTCCCTACGCTCACCTACAAGGCAAATTCGAACGCCGAGTATGAGAGCCCCCTGGCTCTGTGTGCCGTTCGAATCGTCTGGAGGTACCCCAAGGCTCTTACCAAAATGGACATTGACAACCAAACCCCCCTCGCCCTTTACAAAGATGCCTGTGGCAACTTCCCCGAAGATTCCAGCCTTGCCGTCAAACTCCTCTCATTGATGCCGGACGAGGTTTCTTCTTTCCCGAGTTTCACCAAGTTCCTCCACCAATTTGCCCCCTTTGTGTACGAGGAAATTTTCGGTTCTTACAACACCGTCGTGTCCTTTCTCCTACGCAGTTTTGCTCCGCACAACAAGGTCAAATTGCTCCTTCCTGCTGAGGGGAGCAATTGGGCTAAGATTCTCAGGTCTGTTTTGAGGGAAAATAACGAGGAGAAGGAGACGGAACCGGATCGCCTGCTTTCTGGTATGAAGACTTTACACTCACTTGTAAATGATTATTTTCTTGGTGGAATTGCGGAGATTGTGCTCTCCTTCCTGTTGCCCGTGTGCGAGTAGAAACGAAACGAAGTAGCTCATCCAGCTTTTAGAGTAATAAAAATGTAAATGAAAAGTTAATATTCTGCAGATGAATTCATGACATGTAATTCCTATCGTCACCAATTTTATACGTAGTTTTGATCAACCTCGCCTTTATGGTGGCGTTGCTGAGCTTGATGTTTTTCAAGTCATCCCTTCCGCTCTCCTTCTGCTCTTTTACGGCCTCGTTGAAAATTGCGCTATTGTGCTGTTGATCAGTGATCATGTGCCGGTGCATGCCGTCGCCAAATCGGAACGTGCTCGCCCGTAGGCTCTTCACCAGCTCCTTGTCTAGCACGCCCTTGGAATTTTCCATTGCCTTTGTGTCGTAAACCTTGAAGCCTTCTCTGTAGTCTGTCGTCATCCCCCGGAACTTCCCGTCGCCAAACGCAACCTGGCTGTTTTGATTTGCAAGCTTCAGCTTCTTTGAGGCTGCATTAACGGACTGCGCCCGAGCGAAGAAAGGCGCATTTTTGATTAGTAGTGGATGTAGCAAATTATGTCTGTAGCCATTTCGCGGGATTCATCGCTCGACTCTTCCTCAACCCCTCCCCACGCCCCGCTTGCTCACCTTAAAGTCCATCGCGTTGCCCAGGTGCTCACACCCTTCGCTCATTACCGTTTTGTACGTCGGCTTCATATATGCTGGGTCCAAGCACCCCTCGAAGGCAACACTCCGCCTTATTTTGGCCTGCGCAGAGCGAAGCGAGGCGCATTTTTAATGAAGGACGAGCGAAACAAACGGAGCGAGTCAAACGAAGTGAAGTGGGTGGAATAAAATAATGTTAGTTTAGTAGTGGATGTGGGTGGGTGGGTGGGTGGGTGGGTGGGTGGGTGGTTGTAGCCATTTCCGCTCGCTCGTTCGCTCGCTCACCTCCACCTCCCTGTCCAATACCCCTCTGTAGCTACTGAACTCTGGACCTGTGGGATCTGGCAAAATGGAGCTGGCTGTTGCATTCGCAAGGGAATCGGGGTCCGGGCCAAGTTGCCACTGTGTTCGTGAAAGATTTTTCTTCAATTCCTTCGCCTTGATTCTCGATTTCGCCGTCTCGTTCATCGAAGCGCGAAAGCCCTCAACGTTGTCAGCCGCGGCGCCCGACCGTCTGGCGTCAGTCATGTATTCGATTGGTTCGCTACCGAAGTCGATTTGTGCGTTCCAATTGGCCGCTTTGCGGTCAGCGCAATTCTTCCGAAGAATGTTGGGAGATGGCATATTTTTGAACGTCTCCTGGGTTGTGTATTCAGAGCTGGTTGTGGAGAACCGCTTTCCAGGAGAGAGGTCGTGGTCCGTCGGTTGCCACTTTGGGAGGGTTTGGCCAGATGCAACGAACTTGTCGAAATCTCGCCGAAGATTTAGTTCGCGAGCTGTTTCAAGTTGTGTGTTGAGCTGCTTTCCTTTTTCTTCAGCCTCGTCCACAATGCGCTGGAGGATGTCGTTGGTCCAGGTAATATCATGGGGGCGTGTGGAGGCCATGGCGAGTTGGGGAGCTGGGGAGCTGGGGGGGGGGTTGGATTTCAACAGCAGTTGTTTTTTTCTTGAAAAAGTTAAGTTCGAAAAGAATGTTGTGGGGTGGAAAGGAAGGCTAATGCGATCGTATATAATGAGTCTTATGCTCCACCATGTGTGTGACTTCTATTGGACAAAGAAGTGAAGGACTTGGTGCTGTTGAAAATCTTGCAAGAAATTGCAAGAAAAAAAAAAAACTTATAATGCTTTTTCCTATATTATAGCATAGACGAATTAAAATCTCCTGTACCCCCCACCATTCGAGTTGCCAGAACCCCAGAGATTTTAAAACTTCTTGCATTGATTTTTCATGACCAAAAAAAATGAAGTGTCAGCATGCCAAAGACCAGCTTCACTCATCGATAATGCAACTCTGTGGTCTCGGTTGACTTATAATTGGCCATATGCCACTCTAAAGACTGGTCTGGCCAAAACCCTGGAACCTGTTGATCTTCCCAAGCTGTCACAGGTTGACTCCTCACGATATCTGACCAATCAATTTGAAGCTGGATGGAAAGCCCAGCTTGCGAAAAAAGTTAGCGATCCAAGCTACAAACCATCGCTGGCCAAGGTCTTTCTCTGGGACTATTGGAAATTTTCTTACATTCTTCAGCCTCTGCTTGTCGGGGAGGAAGTGCTTCGGGTTGCTCAGTGCGTCCTTCTAGGCAAGTTAGTTTCTCACTTCACTGACTACTCCGCCGCAGTCGCAAATGGCACCCCTCTCCCACAGGAGGAGGGTTTCATCATAGGCATCACTCTCGTTTCGTGTGCGTTTGTGGCTCTTCTCCTCCATCACGTGTACTACTTCCTCACTTGGCGTAAAGGTTCCCAGCTGAAGCAAGGGAGCATCGGGCTTATCTTCCGCAAGGTGCTGAAGCTCTCCTTCGGCGCCACCAACGAGGCTTCATCCGGCGGAAAGGTCATCAATTTAGCCACCAACGACGTGGAACGCTACATGCTTGCGAGCATATTCCTCCCGTACCTTTTTTATGGCCCCCTTGAAGCCGTTGTCGTTTTGTTCGTCGGGGTGAAGTATGTTGGCAAATCCTTCTTGGCCGGCTGGTGCGTTTTGATTTTTTTCGTTCCATTTCAGTACTGGCTGAGCAAGAAGTTCGCAACCGTTCGTAGCAAGGTCGCCACCATCACGGACAAGCGCGTGAGCCTTATTGGCCAAGCTGTGGCGGGCTGCCGAGTCATGAAAATGTCCGGTTGGGAGGAAAAGTTCCACGAGAAGATCCAAGAAATTAGAGCTCTGGAGGTTGAGCAGATTCAAAGAGCCAACCGGCTTAAAAGCGCCAACGAGGGCATCTTCTTCGTTGTGAATGTCTTCATCATTATGGTGATTTTCACCACTCACGTTTTATATTTTGAGGAGGAGCTCTCGCCAACGATCGTCTTCACCGCATTAACCTTGATGAACATTTTGCAATTTGTTCTCACCAAGTTCTTCAGTTTGGGAATCATGGGCGCCTCCGAAGTCGCCGTGAGCGTGAACCGAATTCAAGCGTTTTTGGAGTACGACGATGCAGATATCGAGGGCGAGGGCGAGGGCGAGGGCAAAGCCGAGGGGGACTCCAAATCCGAATTTGCAGTTGAATTCACCAACTACTCGGCCAGGTGGAGCAAGAAGAACGATGGAGCTCTGGCCCTCAACAATCTGGGTGTGAAGTTCGCCAAGAACAAAATTCACGCCATTATCGGCCCGGTGGGGTCGGGGAAGAGTGCATTCCTATACGCCATTTTGAAGGAGCTCATCCCCTCGTCAGCTACCATTTCCGTCAACGGCACCATTGGCTACGCGAGCCAGCAGCCTTTCATAATGAGCGGCAGCTTGAAGGACAACATTACCATGGGGGTGGAGGTGAGTGAGCGCCTTCCACAAGGCTCGCCACACACAAAAAAACTAACTAAACCCTTTTTCTCGGCGCAGCACAAAAATTCAGAGGTTGAACAGTTTTATTTGCGAGTGATGGGGGCAGTCGGGCTGGACGTTGACATTGCGAATTTGAAAAATGGCGATGACACTATAATTGGAGACAGAGGCGTTAACTTATCAGGCGGACAGCGAGCACGGATTGGTCTCGCTCGCGTGCTATTTTCGAAGCCTAAAATCTTGCTGCTGGATGACATTTTGTCCGCGGTCGACGTCAAGGTGGGACGGAAAATATTCTTCGACGCAATAGTTGGGCTTGCCAAAAACGAGTTCCAAGCAACCGTGCTGCTTGTTACGCACCAGCACAGCTTCTGCAGCGACGTGAACATCTCCACTTGCAACTTGATCATTGGAGGCGAGGTGGTGTGCCAGGGTGGTTTCGACGAGTGTGCCAAAGTCAGCGGCGGCAAGATTGCCGCGAGTGCCGGCGAGGAGGAGGAGGAGTCTAGAACGAGGACAAGAGCAAGAACAAGAACGAGGACAAGGACGAGGACGAGGACGAGGACGAGGACGAGAAGCGGTAGCCACGGGGACGAATTAATCCAAGATTTGGAAAGCGTCGAAGTTGAAATTGCTGCTGATGATGCCAATGAAGCAACAGCTATTGACATGGACATAACAATCTTAAACTTGGCGGTCGACAAGAAGGACCACAGCGAATCGAGCGAGAGCGGGGTGGTAAAATGGTCGACGTTGAAGGCGTACGCGCTCGCCATGGGGCCGTGGTGGCGTGCGGCGACAATATTTGTGTTGATGCTGGCGGGGCAGGTGTTCATGATCATCAGGTGAGCGAGCAAAGCGAGCGAGCTTTGATGAAGACGAGAAATATATACGAGCCACTACTAAACTTACATAATTCATTCTCGATTCTTTCAGCATCTACCTGATAGGAAAGTGGGCACAGATGAGTTGGGAGGAGCAGCAAAAGAGGGAGAACATTGCCCAGGTTTGGACCTTTGCGCTCCTCTCAGTTTGTTTGAGCTTCATGCGCACATTTTACGCGTTTTACTACTTGGTCAAGGCGAGCCAGAACTTGCATGATCTCATGACTAAGAATGTGTTAAGAGCAAGGATTAGCTTCTTCGATACCAACCCCATGGGTCGAATTTTGAACAGGTGAGCCAGCCATTTCCAGCAATTATTTATTTCCCTACTAACGAAACGAAACGAAACGAAACAAATTTTTGCAGGTTCTCAGCCGATGTCGGAATTAGCGACGACAACCTGGCCGCCACGTTGTACGACTTCATGATGGTGGGAATGATGTGCAGCGCCGCGGTTTTGACTGCTGCGACGGTGTTGCCCAGCACACTCATCTGCCTCCCTTTTTTGTTCTATTACTTCCGCAGTCTGCGGGCAGTTTACCTGAAATCCTCACGCGAGATTAAGCGGATAGAATCCGTGAGCAAATCCCCAGTTTTTGTGATGTTGCGAGAAGCGCTGAGTGGACTTCCGACGATCCGCTCCCAACAAGGAGCGAGAATGATTTTTCTCGACAAGTTCCATGTTTTGCAGGATGAGAACGCAAGCGCGATGTTCAGCTTTATTGCTAGCGCAAGGTGGCTGGGAATCAGGCTGGATTTCATCTCGTTCGTGCTGCTGTTCTTTGCTATTTTCGCAGCGGTGGTGTTTCACCAGCACGTCGACGGAGTGGACATAGACCCGAGCACGTTGGGGTTGGTGAGCGAGCGGCGAGCGAAGCGAGCCAGCAACACCATCCATTACAAAACTAACCCTATCATGCATGCGCTTCGCTTCGCTCGGTGCCGGCGCAGGCACTTTCGTATTTACTGCAACTCGCGGGGTTGTTCCAGTGGGCCGTACGGCAATCTGCCGAGGTGGAGACATTTTTCGTCAGGTGAGTGAGCGCTACTTTAGAAGGGTGCTCGTTTGTTGCGTGATGAATAATGTGTTACTAATGCAATACAATATACAGCGTCGAGAGAATCGTCCAGTACACGGAGCTGGAGCTGGAGGACGATTTGAGAAAACCCATAGACGAGGCGGAAGAGATGCTTAATTGGCCGAGTAACGGCAAGCTGGAGCTGAAGAACGTTACTGCTTGCTACAGGGAGAACTTGGACCCGAGCTTAGTAAACGTGAACTTGGTTTTCGAAGGGGGGGAGAAAATAGGTGTCGTTGGAAGGACCGGGAGCGGAAAATCGACGCTGCTTCAAGTGTTCTTCCGCATTTTGGATAAGATTGACGGGGGTATGGAAATTGATGGCGTTGAAACAACTACGCTTGGGCTGCACAAGCTGAGAGGTGAGTGAGCGAATCGAATCGAAGCGAGCGAGCCTTTTGGAAGACGAGCATACTCGCGAAGGATCTCGCGAAATGGACTAAACTAACCCCACTCACTAACCTCTCACTCACTTCGCCTCGGCGCAGCATCGATCGGGGTGATTCCCCAAGAGCCCACGCTGTTCAACAGCAGCCTCAGGGACAATCTAGACCCGTTCAGTGCGTATAGTGACGACGAGATATATCAAAGCCTCGAGTGCGTTCAGATGACGGAGGCAATCAGCGTTTTGGACGGGGGGCTGAACTTTTTGCTGAGCGAGGGTGGGCTCAATTTCAGTGTTGGTCAGCGCCAGCTGCTGTGCTTGGCGAGAGCAATTTTGAGGAAGAATAAGATCTTGGTGTTGGATGAACCAACAGCGAACGTCGATGCTGCGACGGATTTGAAGCTGCAACACGCGATTGGCAGTGTTTTTGAAAAGTCAACTGTCATCTGCGTGGCGCACCGGCTCAACACGATTATAGAGTACGACAAGGTTTTGGTGATGGGGGATGGAATGGTGGTTGAGATGGACGAGCCGGCCATGCTCTTGAAGAGGGCGGAGGGGGTGTTTGCGAGTATGGTCGATGAAAGCGGCGACGAGGGCAAAGAGCTCAGGGTTCGAGCTGAGCAAGCTGCGGCTAAAAGGAGAAAGGAGAAATGAAGAAGATCTACTGATATTGATATTGATAATTGTATGTAATACTGGGTCCCACAATATTTTGCTATTCTCTCCCTTGATCTATGAGGGGCCGTTTTGTACGGTAGGCCTGGCCTAGGAAGAAACATGACGTGACTGCACACGATACTAGAGCCGTGTTGAGCACTAGGAAGAATTTCTCCGTCTCATTCTCGTAGAAATCGGACAACCACTGGAAATTGAGGGCTGTTTCGGATAGAATACTATTCACCATGTCGATGAAGTTGGGGGAGTTGGAGGGGGAGGGAGAGGGAGAGGGAGAGGGAGAGGGAGAGGGGGAGGAGGGTGTATTTTGTTGCTGTTGTTGCTGTTGCTGTTGCTGTTGACGTTCATTCTCCTTCTGCTTCTCGTTCTGCCAAATTGCTTCGCACTCACGCGAGGTTGAGGCTGCCTTTGGTCCATCAGATGGCCCCCAAAGCTCAATGTAGGGAGTCCGCCGAGTAACCTTTTCACTGGCAATCTCAAAACACTCGGACAAGTCATATTTGAACTTGACAGCGCAGCAAGCGTTCAACATGAGCGCATCGAACAGACAGTCGCCAACTTCCGACTTTATTGCCTGGATGGAAGATTTATTTTGGGGCTTACTTTGAGGCTTGGCCAACTCGTGGAGAAGCTCTTTGCACTCCCCGAGCAAAAATTCAGTGAGCTGAATAGGTGTCATTTGTTGTGTCCAAGCACACGATCGTTGAAGTTCGAGGACTACAGTGTTGAGACGATCGTGACCATGAAGGTCATGAAATTTGTTCTTGTTGGCAACCTTCGAGGGGGAAATTATCTCAAAAGCTTCATCCTCTTCTTGGTGCAAAGATCTCCGTTTTGTGAATGCGGAGAACATCGGTGGCTAATCGTTTGTGGAAATTCTCACAATCTCAAATCATAAAATTCTCAATTTGAAATTTAGCAAGACTTTAAATCTTCAAACAGTCAATGCTATGATATCCCGCCATTTTTCGATTCTGTCTGTTATTGCCCATTGTGACGAAAACAACTCCAAACATCAGCACACGTTATCCAACTGGTCTGGAACAAAGCATATCACACTTCCCTCTGAGTCTCATGTTATGTTCCCCAAAACTACTCCCCAGCTCAGTAAAATCCTAAAGCAGTGTACCTCAAACTCCAAGGCAGTTCGTGCCTCGATCCCTTCCCCCTCCTATAAGCCTCCCCGGTGTCGAGTTGTGGGCAACATGCTTTCCCCCAACGGAATCGCGTTTGTGGATAATGTGAAGTCATCCGAATATTCAATTCCCACGTACGGCGGATCCAACTCTTCTGATTCTGTCAATGCAACGAGCAATCCGTTTGACCGGGTTATCTCCCTCCAAGACATGAAGTTTGAGCTTCAAGCAAGAGACCCAACAACGATTACGATTCCGATAAGGGACGACCTGAATGGCAACGTGCTGAAGATTACAAAGCAAATCGAGAAGGTGCTCGTCAGTTGTCCTCCCTCGGTCACGATACAGACGCTATTGGAAACCCTCAAGGTGAGCGAGCGAGCCTTGTAAACGTGAATTAGCCATTTATAAAACTAAACCTTCACTCACTCGGCGCGGCGCAGCCCCACAACCTGACCCTACCAAACCTAGCTTCGATCGACCAGCAGACTGTGGGCGGTTTCGTGTCTGTATCCGCGCACGGTAGCGGGGGGGGGATCGGGCCTGTCGACACTTTTGTCGAAGGGATCGGCGTTGTATATCCTCGTGATGTCGACTCGGCGACGCCTCTCAGCAACAGCAACCCGTTTGACGTTACACTTGTTGGGATGGGTGGGCTGGGGGTGCTGACCGACGTTACGTTCAGGGCTGTGGAGCGGTACAAGATCAAAGAAGTGACTCGGACGGTGTCGAGGAAGGAGGCAGTGGGGCTGTTGCGCGGAGGGATCGTTCACAGGTTCAAGCACTGCAGGTGAGCGAGCTGCTATGCACGAAAAACTTCCACTAACCGATCTAATCTAACCTGAAATGCGCACAATCTCGCTTAATTTCGCTCTGCGCAGGTTCATGTGGATTCCGTACGAGGACAAGGTCATCGTGGTCACTGGTGAGGAAACGGACGAAAAGGTTGGTGGAGGAGGGGGGCTAAGTGCGATGGAGGAGCGGCTGAAGGAGAACGTGGCCAAGCAGCCGCTTGTTGATTTAGTCCGGACGGTCAGGGGGAAGGGGAAGAAGCCAGAACAGAACAACGTCGATGACGACCTTGAGGGACTGAGGTGAGCGAGCGAAGCGAAGCGAAGCGAGCGAGCCTTGCCACTACTAAACTAACATTATTCCACTCAATTCGTTTGGCAACTTCTTCGCTCGGTGCAGCTTCGCGGATCTAAGGCAGCTGGCGCTGATGGGAGGGGAAGGACCGTTGGACGTGGAGGTGGTGAAAGCGGTGAACAGGGCAGAGGGGATGTTTTGGAGTGGCACGACGGAAGGCGGGAAGACAAGGGTCGGGTGGAACGAGCAGGTCCTGCAGTTCGACTGCGGGGGCAGCCAGGAAGTGCTAGAGGTCTGCTTCCCTGTGCAAGACCAGGACGACGTGACGGTCATGCTCGACTTGCTCGAAAAGATCGAAACGGGCAAGTTCCCTGCCCCTGGGCCCATAGAGCAAAGGTGGAGCGCCGGCAGCAACAGCGTCTTCAGCCCGGCAAGCTTCAAGGCCGGCGATGGAAGTGACATCAAATTCAAGGACGCAGACAAGAAGGTTTTCTCGTGGGTCGGAGTTATCATGTATCTTCCCTTGGAAACGGAGGACGATGAAGATGAAGATGGTGATGGTAACGGTAATGGTGGGGCGAACCTCACCAGGAACCAAATATCGACAACCTTCGCCAACGAGTACACAGACCTTGTGTATTCAGTACTGCCAGAACTTGGCGTTCCGCACTGGGCGAAAATACTGGTTCCTGGGGGAGTGGCAGCGAAGGCAGACCTCAAATCGAGAATTGAGAGGCGGTACCCGGTGGACAAGTGGAGGGAGAGGAGAATGCTGGTCGACCCGGAGCGAGTTCTCGGCAACGGGGTGCTTGATTTTTGTTTTGAGAAGGAATGATCAGAAGGGTTTTGATGAAGAAAAAATAGGTGTCGTTTTTAGGGCAGATAACAAGGAGATTTTTGATATGTTAATTATAAACTGGGGCCTCGGCATAGGTAGGCTTTCGAACAGAAGTTCGCTTTGCCTTGGGGATGTTTGCCTTGATCAGGTCGCCAGCCTTCATTGAAGAAGGGAAGGATATTGTGACATTTTGGCCTTTGTGGACATAGGGGAAGGTCGTCGCTCCCTCGGGAAGGCCAACTGGAATCGCCACCGTAACCTCGTCGTTATTTTTGTTGAGGATTTCGTTTGAGTCGTCAACGATGGCATCCCCCAAATTGTTGAAATGAATGAAGATCTTCTTTCCAGCTGATGGGCAGACAAGGTTGGTTTTGCACACAGGGCAAAGGATGTTCTTTTTATCGCCGAAAGTGACAATCGTGTTGTCACCTTTGGCTGCACAAGAGGGACAACGCTGGACGACGTCATTGAACGCTTCTTTGCCGTCCTTCGCGGCTTTGTTCACTGCCTCGCCGACATTTCGGAAGAACGATCGGAAAGTCGAGGAGAGATTCTCTTGTCCAGGAATCGGATGAGCTGGTGGCATCGGTCGTGGAGGAGGAGGAGGAGGAGGAGGAGGAGGAGGAGGAGGAGGAGTTGGCACAGCCTTGGCCTCTGGCACTGGGATCGTTGGGGAAACAAGTTTTGAATCGAGGTCAGTTGTTGCCTCTGGTTTTGCCCCTGGAGGAGGAGGAGGAGGAGTTGGCACAGCCTTGGCCTCTGGCACTGGGATCGTTGAGGAAACAAGTTTTGAATCGAGGTCAGTTGCCTTTGGCTTTGCCCCTGGAATTTCAGGACTCAATAATTCTTCACGAATCGTCGTCATTTGGACAAACTACAGTGACTCTGTCTTTGTAGTAATGCTAATGCTCTGCTATTTATATTTTTCTGGACAATTTCTGGAAAATGACAAACCATCCTTCGATGGCCAAGCTCACTGTGATTGAGCGAATAATAGAGGCAATAAGATACATAAAGGATTACAAAGGAGCCTCGAATCCGGCCATAAAGAAGGTGCTCAAGGCCAAATTCGACCTCGACCTTCAGCTCGAGCTCAAGAAACACCTAAAAAAAGCTGTCACGAAAAATATTCTCGAGCAAGTGGGGCAGCGGTACTTCGTATCTGGGGACGAGAAGCTTGAGGTGCCCGCCGAGCTTACTGTGAAGATTGTTGATGTAGAGCTTGGAGTCGGCGTAGCTGTCGCTAATGGCAACGTTGTTGAAGTTAGTTATAAAGGCAAGCTGGTCTCTGACGATAGTTGTTTTGACCAGGCTAAGAGCTTCACGTTCTGTGTTGGCGAAGGGGATGTTATCAAGGGGTGGGACATGGGTTTGGTGGGAATGAAGGTGGGCGGAAAGAGGAAGCTTGGCGTTCCCTTCAAACTCGGATACGGGATGAAGGGCAGCGGTCCAGAGATTCCCCCGGGCGCGGACCTCAAGTTTGATATTAAGCTGAACGCTATAATTTCGTGAATTTAGGAACAAAATTTTTTCAAATCTGTTTGTGTTTGATGGGGGTGGAGGAGATGTGGGCGGGGGTGAGGTTTGAGGACGTTTACGATCTCTCTCTCTCTCTCTCTCTCTCTCTCTCTCTCTCTCTCTCTCTCTCTCTCTCTCTCTCTCTCTCCACACTTATTTGGGGAGTGTTCAGCAATTTAGTGGTGTGAAGCCATGGAGGCTTTTAAAAGAGAGGGAAAGTGGCGCTAGCAATAGCTAGAAGAAGTTGAGAATTGCCGTCATTTGAGCACTTCACGCACCAACTCGTCATCGTGCTCATTGATAATCTTGTGACAGTTTGCCCCACGATCGTGATTGGATCCACACAAACATCCCATCCCTCCAATAACCCACTGGTTTGTACAATTGGCGTATCCCCTTCCCACCCAACGAACGAGCTGATGGAGAACAAGCGATGATCTCAGCACATGCTCCACTCCTACGGGCATTGTCGAGGGGTGTTTCGCCTTCCTTGTCACGCGTGATGAGAGCCTCTGGATTCAGCAAAGCGATTGCATGCCCACATAGGCAAGAGTCTGTGTGTCTGAGCTTTCTCTGCGAGCCAATGATGAGGCAGTCGTCCATGCTCATCTCTCCTCGTACTTTCTCTCGATCAAATGTATGTTGCGATCTGAGTCAGAGTCATGGCTTCTTCTACCACGGACGGGCCCAGGATTTTAAAGAAAAATTTACTTTATTCCACCGTAGGAGTGGTCTCAACCGGGAGCTTCAATACAATATAGATAGTCCGATCTTATAGAAAAAACTGTAAACATTCGCATTATATTTCATTCAAGACTCACATCGTTGTCACTGTAGTGTCTGGGCAATTTCTCCTTGCAACCAAAACATCAATGAACGACGGACTCGAAGACACTCTCCTTCTCTCTCCTTACGATGCGAACGATTTGGAGAAGAAGCTCGAGTCGGAGGAGAATCTCAAGAAGCGCCATCGACAAATGATGAGCCACGACACAGGCAATAGTAGTGAAGACAGTGACATTGAGGTAATTGAGGTTCGCACATCACAGCAACAGCAACAGCAACAGCAGCAGCAACAACAACAGCATTACAACAACGAAAGTAGTGATGGTGAAATTGAAAATTTACGCCCGGACCTGGACTCGGACTCGGACTCGGACCCGGACTCAGACTCCAGCAATATAATTACCGCGTTTCCAACATCTCTTGTCGAGAAGCTGCTCACTCTCAACAACCCCAAATTGAAGTTCTCTGGTGACGCCCTTCTCGCCTCTGGCGAATTGCTCCGGTTGTTTGTAGAGGAGGCAATGAAGAGAGCAACGGTTGAGGCCGAGTGCGAGTTTGAGGGCGATGACGATTCCGATGATAATGATGATGATGATGATGATTGTGTTGGCAGCTCGACAAAGAAATCATGTTTTGTTTCGGAAAAGCATATATTGATGGTGGCGACCGAGATGCTGTTAGATTTTGCCTGAATCAAGTGAAAAAATAGTATAGTTTGGTCAATTGAATTTTCTCTAAAAAAAATCTTCTATCCTACTAATCGCTGTCACTACTCGAACTAGATACCAAATCAACAACTTCTTCTTCACAACTCGAACTTGATACCAAGTCAACAATTTTAATTTCTGCTTCCTCGGTCACACCACCACCAAGGTTTTCCGTCTCTTCATTTTCTTCTTCTAACCCCAACCCTTCTGCCCACGAGAACGCTTGACCCGGGAGCATGTGTATCAACCTCTTTTGGAAGCTTGGGTTGTTGCTAATATAGGCGACAAACAGTTTCCGGAGGTCATTGTTGAGTTTGCACCGCGTGAATTCAGCCTCGACAACGTATTCCGAATTTGGATTGTCACAAAAAAGTTCCACCAAGCCAAGGAGCTTTTGCAACGTTCGCAGAATTCTCAAATCCAAAACCGAAATCAGGCCACTGTCGCTGTTGAATAGCGCCCAGAACTTCACCGCAATCCTCGAAATGGTTGGGAAGCAGCCTTCACCATGAAGAGCGGATATCGGTCGATGCTCGTGGTCCGTCAAATTGCCCTCCTCGATGTCACGCTTCAGATTGTCGAAAAGAAAATTTAGGGTTGCTGCAGAGGCAGATAGCCGTTTTTTATTGACATTCTCCTTCCCGGCGTAAATAAATCCCGGGCCACATAAAATCAACTCAATGTCCTCGAAGAGATGGATGTGCGTGCTGTTCGAATAATGCGTGGCTGGAAACACTTTCTGCGCGAGCAGGAGCATCCCGCTGGCCTGCTCACTCCGTGACGGATCACCACTTTCTCTTATGCAATTCAGAAGAGGAATTGATGAGTTGCTGAATCTTAGGTTCTTTCTGTGGACACAAATTTCCTGCTCTATAATGGAAGTGCACAGATACGGCTGGTCGTTGTAGAACATTCCAGTTAACGACGTTGATGACATTTGCGTCTCTGGGGTAAATTTGCGTTTATGAGGAGGAAGAAATTTCAATCGTCCAATTCGCTTGATTTTTCGACAAGGCGAGGAGATGTTGGATATGAAGGAGGACGAAGATAATTGAGAGTCAATCACATCTTCGTCGTCCATTAGCTGCGATAAAGACGCTTTGATGTAGCCACGTTGATCATTTCTAGCCTGGTCGCGAAGTGTTGGGAGCTCATCCTGGCTGAATTTGATTTTTGCCGAGTTGAGGCTGGGGGAGAGCGGAAGCGATAGATCGGCACGTTCCGGTTTGAGTGAAGGCTGAGGTTTCTTTTTTGTTGGATTGGGCTTTTGGGGTGATTCTGGCACCTCTTCTTGACTCAGGAAATTTGTGGTGGAAGGTCGTTTTCGTGTGGGTCGTGTCGAGGACAAATTTATTTCCTGCAGCGTTTCTGTTGGAACGTTGCCAACATCACCTCGAATACACCATTTTATATCGCTCGATCCATCGTTCCGGTGTAGAATAACCACTGCCTCATGACAGTTATGCTCCGAGAGGGCAACAACGCATCGCTCGCCAACTCCAATCATCATGACCGGGGAGTCTGACCTCCAGAGTTACTATCGATTTAGTGGAAAAAATGATTTTGAAAGCAATTCATAATTTCATCATTTCACCATGAGGACTTCAAAGTTTGCGGGTTTGCTGCTGACCCTCGCTACAGTTTCAGTTTCCTCCTCCTCACGACTTCATCGCTCTTCGTCGATTGTGAGACCACTTCAATCATCTTCAATTTCATCCATTAAAAGAGGAGGTGCCATTGACTCTGAAGCTGACTCTGACTCTGTCTCTGACACCTTCTCTGAAACCGACACTGACACTGACACTGACACTGACACTGATGCTGACTCTGACTCTGATGCTGATGCGACCTCCTCCACCCCCTTACCCACACCCACAAAAACAAACACAAACTCAAGCCCAGTTAAAATAAAGCTATCCACAAACTTAAACTCCCCCCTTGACCAAAAGCTGCAACTTACCATGACCCGGTCAAAAACAATTTCCGACCTGCGATCACTGGTGTCACGCACCATGAAGGGCAAGCCTGTTCCCCTTCACTTTGTTAGAATCCAACATCACCCCTCCTCTGATTCTCTCCTCCCGGACGAAACTGTCCTATCGACTTTGATCTCTCAGGTCGATAGTGATAGTGATAGTGATAGTGATGATTCCGATGACACCGATAGCGATGCGGACGACTTCGACTCGCTTCATCTCACTCTGGACATGATCCCTCCCGTGGAAGCAAAGTTCGCCTTGGATTTCAAAACCTTCACTTCAAGGCTCACAATCTCCGAGCTCATGAGTGCTTATTCGACCAACCAAGCGTGCTTGTTGAAGGTTGGTTCTGACGCCACCCAAATAAACGACGACGAAGACTCGCACAGCAACACCAACATCTCCCCCTCCATAAAACAATCCGCAACCATCATCCAAAACCAAATGCGAAGCTCTCTCGACCCCAAGTACCTACAAAGAATAGACGCCGAACCCCCAGTCACAGAGGAGGAACTCAACTCTCTGTCTACTCTCCTCAACTTCGACGACACCACCAACAACTCGGCCAGATCGAAGCTCAAATCCAACATTCAAAAAAATTTAAATGTTGACTGGGGAGACACCACCCGAAACTTCCTCCTGTTTCTATTCTTCGGCTACTTCGGGACCGCGGATGAGCTGTGCCGGCAGGCCTTGATGCTCATGGCCCCGATGTGTTTCGTTATCCAGTATCGGCCCGTCAAGGTTGGCATAAAACAATTGTTCTACGATCGTTGCGCTGGGATGAGCGAGTTCGTGCTGACCATGCTGCCAGTGACTACACAAACGATTTTGAAAATGACGAGAGCTGAGGCGGTTGAAGCTAGTTTAGTTGATATATATGGTGCTGATTTGCTCACGGAGGGGGGTTTGGACGGAGGGGACGGTGAAGGGGAAAGTGAAAGTGAAAGTGAAAATGGGGATAGTTAAAAATCAAATTTGAAATTGTGTGATTCTACCCTTCAATTCAGCTTTCAACTTCTCGTCTGTACAAAAACTTGCATCAACTGCATCAAGGTTGCTCGAGATTATTTGTTCAACACTCAATCCAATTTCATCAGCCGCTATCTCGTACTCTTTTGCAATATTTGTCCCAAAAACGGTCGGATCATCACTGTTAACGCTGATCTTCAACCCACCCTTAACCATTGTACCTATCGGGTGCTTTTTCCAGTCTATCGCTTCTCCGTTCGCCCCCGACCCGTCGCTGCTCCACCCCCCGGTCTCGAACGAGGAGGTCGGGCATGTTTCAAAATGAATATCACTAAACTCGCTCACATCATCTGTTTGTGCAACTCCATAACCATGACCAATCCGCTTGGCTCCGTACGCTAGAGCTTTCCGGACGTTGTCGGCGGTGGAAATTTCACCTGCGTGAAGGGTAATTGGAATTCTTAATTGGCGAGCTTTCTTCATCGCCATTTTGTGGGGGTGAAAGAGATAAGGAAACTTTTCCTCGTCAAACTGCGCAAAAGGGGGTTAGTCGCTCTTCACTCTTCCTTCTGTCACAAGGCGAACGGAGCGGAGACGGAGACGGATACGGAGCGGAGACGGAATGAAACTCACGTGCTCTTCCCCGGCAGCAATGTCAATTCCAACCACCTCGCAGGGGGAATTGTTTCTGTACTCTTCGCACATGTCAACAACTGCGCTCGCCCACTCCGGGCGGAAACAAAGACAACACAGAATTTGCTTAATGTGGATGTCAGGGAATTGCTCAACTCCTTTTTCAAATCCTCTGGTGATTGCGTCTATAACAGGCCGAGGATCGGAATTCTCCGTTGCTAAGAAATGGGGGGAGTAGCGCACCTCGGTGTAAATGACATTATTGTCGTGTTGTTTGCGCACGAATTCGAGAGCGTTCGCTTCGAGGAGGGCAAGGTTCCCGCGTATGATTGGGGTGAACAGCTCAAAACACTCGAGCATGGAGATTAGGGATCGGTGACTAGAGCAGGTGCAAATGCTGTTGAAGGAATTTAGGGTTTTCGCATTGTTCAGAGTCGCCGCTACTGGGAATGGGGAGTCGGGCTTCCACGGAAGATTCGTTGTGGTTGGGATGGAAGGCCGTGGAAGAGAAGATGGATTGGTTAAGTGGTCAAAGAGGAGATTATTGCACAAAGCACCGTCGAAGTGGGTGTGAAGCTCTATTTTTGGGAGCATTGATAGGAGGCGAGAGGTAGCCATTGTGGCTGAAGAAATGTGCGAGTCCAGGTATCCAATATCAACTTGAAATAATAAATCGAAAAGACTTTTTCTCATTATCCTCTTACACAGCCACAGTTATAGCCACAGCCACAGCCACAGCCACAGCCACAGCCACAGCCACAGCCACAGCCACAGCCACAGCCACAGCCACAGCCACAGCCACAGCCACAGCCACAGCCACAGCCACATATACCTTTCCCATTGACATGGAGTTGCCAGTTACAATCGGCACATCATCTATTTACATATGGAACTGTGATGGCATCTTAAATCGATTGCAAAACCAAAACGACATTCAAAACATTCGATGCTTCCTCAAGCAATACGATCCCCAAATCCTTCTCCTTTCTGAAACATGGCTTGTTGGTTCGTCCAATAACCAGTCTTTCATCTCGACCGACTTTAAGTACAACAACGATAGAGACACCTTCGACTCCGCTTTCGTCCCAGGAGGTGTGTTCTCCAACTACAACTATGTCCTCTCGAACAACAAAGACCGTAAGTCAGCCGGTACATTATTTTTTGTAAGGAAGGATCTCTCCCCCGCGTCCCCAATCTTCCCTCGCACTATATATTTCACCCTGCCAACAGAATTCCCATTAACTGAAGATTCATCGCATGTCGACACAAATACAAATCCACCAGAAATCAAACTGATGAACGCCTCCCACGAAAGCGAGGGTCGCGTGATATTCGTGGAATTTCGTGAGTTCTACCTTCTCCATCTGTACGTGCCGAATAACGGCCAAACCTCCGCGAGCAACAAACGCCGCAAGGATTGGGACAACAATCTTAGTTTGTGGCTGAGGGATTTCCTTCCGAAGTTCCAGAAAGCTATTGTTATTGCAGGCGACATGAATTGTGCACCAACCTCCGACGATCTCTCCGACCCAACTTTCTTTGCTGATCGCACTAATAGCACCCAGAGTGGTCCAATCGAGCGAGCTCGTTGGAATGAGATGATTGAATCGGGAAACTTGGTTGATGCTTATCGCATGCTTTTCAATTTCGGCAGCAACGTTATGAGTGGGCCAGATAGATATTTGCAGGGGGCGTTCTATACTTGGCGAGGGAAAGCAGCGAAGGATGAATCCTCAAAAGTAGCAAAGTACGAGGGCTATGCCATGAAACTGGATCACTTTCTCGTCCAGCGAACTTTCATGGGCCGCATTGTGTCTTGCGACATTCTCGGCTCGGGCGAAACGTCCACCAACAGTCCTTCGTTCATGGGATCGGACCACTGTCCGATGAGGCTAATTATTAGAAACAACAGCTATGATAAAAATAAATAAAATGCCATCATCTAGTTTCAATACAATAATGCTCGCTTCGTTTCTTTAACGACGGATCCAAGCAACCTCTCCTTGGCGTTGCTCTCGCAGTAAGGCGTCTTCACGTACTTAATCTCCCCGCCCATGTCGTTTAGTGCCACCTTCAAGTGGTCTGTTATTAAGCTCAGAGCAACGCTATTGATGCCCACCGGAACGATGATGTCCGCTTTCCTCTTGCTGGGCTCGACGAACTCGATGTGCATCGGTCTTACCGTCCTGCTGTACTGTTCAATCACTTGGTCCAAACTGTAATGAAATATACTATGGGTTAGTTTTATTTCTGGTTTCTGGGCGGGGGGGGGCTTAATGGAAAAAATGAGGCGTGGAAAATTACTTGGGTGATCGAGGAGGGAGATCCCCCCCCCCCCCCACCTTTCCGCTGCGCTCGGCTTTCCGCTGCGTTCGGCTAGATTGACGGATGGATGGACGCAGCTCCTCACTACGGTCGTCGCAATGGACGCAGCTTCGCTCGCTGCGCTCCGCTCGCTCACCTCCTCCCCCTCTCCTGCACATCCCGACTAATTCTTCGCATCAGCCGCAAGTCGCTCTCCGTATCAACGAAGATCTTAACATCTAACAGCTCCGTGAGCTGGGGCTCTGTAAAGATAAGAATTCCCTCCACCAGCACGACCTTTCTAGGGGACACTACCGTGGTGTTCTTTGTTCGACTGTGGGTCGAAAAATCGTAAATTGGCACGTTCACGTCCTTCCCCTCCCGAAGCATCTTCACGTGCTGCACCAGCAAGTCCGTGTCGAGCGAGTTAGGGTGGTCGAAGTTCGTTTTCTCCCGCTGAGCCATTGTACTTCCCGACAGGTCCTTGTAGTATGAGTCGTGGGAAATGAACGTCACGTTTTCTTCGCGCCCGAGGCCAGTGAAAATTGCATCGGCCAGCGTTGTTTTGCCGGAACCAGAGCCACCAGCTATTCCAACGACCAGAATGGTGCTTGGGGAATTTGACTGGTGAGTGCGAATTGTCTCGAGAATGGGAGTCATGGAAGCCGAGTTCGTCTCAATGTTGGCAGTGATATCAGACAACGAGCCGGCTCTAGGTTTGCGGATTGGAGAGTTGATTTTGCTAGTCATGTGGGTGGACTTGACCATAGGTTTGGGTTTGGACTTGTTTTTAGATTTAAGTTTGGAAGCGATATAGTGCAGATATATTGCATTGAAGAGAAAGACACAGGAAACACCGAAAGCAGAGCCAATGAACGAGGCGCGTGTTGAGTCGTTCCGGAGCATCGCTTTTCCCCTTTTAAATTTGTAAAAAATTTCCACACAACAAAAAACTTTCCGCCACTGTCACACTACTTTTTCAGCAATTTTCCCTCACAATTGGGTAGCCACCCATCAAGCAATTCTCAATTTTCATCTGATACACACAACATGGATTATCATATTGAAATCGGCACTTCCTTGTCAGCTGATTCGCTCACACTTGCTCCTCCCTCTCCCACTCCATCCACTACACCAACTATCCAAGATGTTTCCCCTGGTGGCCTATTCACAGTCAAATTCGCAATGAATTCATCCCTAGCCGTCAACATTGTCATTATGGTTGTGAAGTTCGTCTCCTTTGTTTTCTCTGGCTCTTTGTCAGTTCTCGCTTCCTTGATGGACTCGCTTCTGGACATTGTGAGCCAGTATGTTCTATTTTGGACTGAAAAGAAATCGCGTCTGGCGCAGGAAAACACGGCAATTTACCCTGCAGGTGCGAATCGACTAGAGCCTGTTGGGGTAATAGTTTGCGCGACTTTGATGGGTGTTGGATCCTTCACTGTTATCTCCGAGTCCATCCAAGCAATAGTGAGGACGTTGAATGGCAACGATGGTGAAGGAGCTAACGATGCTTCTAACGACGATATTAAGTTCGCGCTCGGCGTTATGCTGGGCGTGGTGGTAATCAAACTGGCGTTGTGGAGATACTGCGCGATTGTCATTGCCATAATGAAGGAGAGTGGGGCGGTGTCCAGCCTTTCTTCTGTCGAGGCAGTTGGACAGGACCACTTGAACGATATACTGTCCAATGCAATCGCAGCAATCGCATTGATTGTTTTTTTAGTGGACGATTCGTACTGGTATTTTGATCCTGCTGGTGCTATATTGATTAGCTTCTTCATTATACACAGCTGGTGGGCGACCGGGAAGGAAGAAATTGACAAAATCGCCGGCGTAACCGCTTCTAGAGAGTTCATCGGCAGCTTGACAATGATCGGGGATGGGCACCACGAGGAAATGAAAGTTGACGTGACTCGCGCGTATTATTTCGGCCCGAAGTTCCTCGTAGAAATGGAAGTGGTGATGCCCGGCAGCATGACCGTAGCGGTCAGTCACGAGATTGGCATGGATTTGCAGTATAAGCTCGAGAAGCACCCGGAAGTGGAGCGTGCGTTCGTACACATAGACTATCAGACGCGCGACTACGACGAGCACAGCAACAGCAAGAAATTTTCGTACGAGGAGCAGTTGAGTTTTAATATCACTTCCCCAACAAACAACAGAAACGCGCAACTCTAACTCTGAGGTAGTGTTTTTAAAGTGTTTTTTTAAGTGTTTGTCTTCTTTTTAAACGTTTATTTCATTTTCATTTTCTGCACGACAAAGTTCATCATTTCAAGTGCTTGTGATATTGGTAGATTTTTGGCCCCCCACCTACACGTGTAGTACAACGCATTCACGCTGTAAATATCCTTGCTCCTCCAGTCAAATTTTCTGCCCTCCTCGCCCTCACACCACGCGCGTAGTTCTGCGAACCTGCGCCGAGCGAAACGAGCGATCCAAACGAATTGGTTGGAATAATGTTAGCTTAGTAGTGGATGTAGCCATAATATCTGCAGCCATTTCGCGCACTTCATCGCGAATGTGCTCGTCTTCCAGCAAAGCGAGTCAGCAGCGCTGCAACACCCACACCAGTTGCGACTAGCTCGCTTCGCTTGCTGCTCGCTTCGCTCGCTGGCTAGCATGCTCGTCTTCCAAAAGGCTCGCTCGCAGTAATTCGCTCGCTCACCTTCCATCGTAGCACATCCTCCACACGTTATCCAAACCCTTTCTGTGTTCCTTGATGAGATCACTCGAATCGTTCTCGACGATGCTGTCAAGCTCGTATTTGACGCAAGCGCATAAATCAGTGCTATGCGCATTGAGGTGCAAGCACCTTGCAATACTAACGCCCCGCTCGGTGAGCTTAAATTTTTTCCGGCTCTGGCTCATCACAAGGTTGCCTTCCACCTGGTTGTCGATCAGACTCTTGTACATGCCCGACCAACCGTCATAGTTGTACATCCCCCCGCCCAATTTATCGAACATGCTCTTGTCTCCCCTTATCCCCAAGGCGTCAGCGGCATTCATGAGTGGGTCCTTGGCCATCCACTCGTTGCTATTCTGCAGCAGCGCGCAGCAGAGCGCTGCGGTGCTTCCGATTGGTTTAGGCGTGTACGCCTCTTTGACGTTCTGCCGGTCAACCAGCAATTTTGGGAGGGCCAAAGTCATCAATCTGGCGGCCAGTTCATCCTTCTTTCCGCTCTTGACAAGTTTTCGATCGATGCAGAACCCCTTAAGTTGGGGCCCTGGCAATTTTTTCAGTACTTCAATTGGGTTATTGTTATTGTCATTGTCATTGCCATTGCCATTACCCCCATTCTCGTCTTCATCTCGGTCATCATCATCATCATCATCATCATCATCATCATCATCAACATTAATTACTCCCGTTCCCACAACTTCAGCCGGAGCATCCCCTGCCTTGTCGTCACACGCAGTGTACGCAGCCATGAACTGACTCAAAGTCATTTTCGGCAACCCATTCAAATCTTCTCCCCGCACCATCTTCAAGACCACCTCCTCCCGCATCAGCTTCTCGACACCACCTTTTCCGACCGAGTGCTGCATGGAGTCTGTCCTCAACACAACGAACCCCTCGTTCCCCAAGCTCGCAATAGCGTCCTCCACCGCCTCAATTTTAATGTTGTCCCCCCTCTTTCCGACATACAATCCGCCAACTGTGTTCGAGGCGTCGACCCTCCCCTCAATGATGTAGTACATCTTGCAACGATGCCGCTGACCCCCACTCAGCACAAATTGCGCCTTGCGCATCTTCCTTTTCTGGTCTGCCCAACGCCCGTCACCCATGGACAAGGCGACATCCGCAATGCTTTTACGCTCGATGACAAGCGGGGCAACGTTCCCGTCGACGAAGGCCAGATAGTCCCCAACAAAAAGGTGTGCGACAAAGTAGGGAACTTTAAGAGAGTCGAGCTGGTCGCACATCTTGTGGAGATGGTGTTTCGCCGATCCACCCTCGTGCAAATCCACGCACACAGTGGTGCGCTCGTACATTTTTTTCGTTTGCGTCGAATTCAACTCGCGGAGATATCCGTGGTTATCGTTATTTCTTTTTCTCCTTTCGTGGTTTATCTTTGTGGCTGTATCAAGCCCCGACGGCAACAGTTCGACAACCTCTTCCTTGTTGATTTTCCTTAACTTGATTAGCGACACTCTATCCTCGTCTTTATTGGGCTTCCCGAGATTTTCGATCATCTTGAAGTTTGGTGAACTTTTCATGGTTGCGTCTTCTATTGTGTTGTCCAAATCGCTCATAGGGATTCTGAAGCTGACGCTCTTCTGAACGCCGTCTTTTTCAGCGAACTTGCAACTTGGTGAAACCATGCCATTCACCTTTTGGAGCAAATCCCTCAGCGGCATTGGACCGTTCGCGTATGGATTTTTCGAATACTCCAGCAAAATGATAAGTGCGGCGACCGGTGGGGTCATGGGAACACTCTCGCCCTCCTCCTCTTCCGTCGAAATTAGATTGCAGTCTCGCAGCCTCTTCCTGGTGTCTTCGGCGCATCCAACTCCTAGCTTCTGCAGCATGTGATCTGACCTGATTGGGCTTTTTTGATAGCATGAGAGAAACGAAGTTAGCCTTACGTAATGGTGCGATGTCATGCTGTCCTTGCTGTGGTTGCTGCCGAGCAGCGCCAAGCAACAAGCTTTGAGGGCTAATTCCCGAACAAGATCTGGATAGTTTGTAGCACCGTCAGCCGGCTCTGGAAGCGGAGGTTTTTCGATTAGCGTGTTCTCAATGTTGCTTGAAATTTGATTTCGTTTGCGCTGCTCTTGCGCGGCTAGTGTGGCCTGATTCTGGGATAACTGGCGATTTGAGGCATTTTCATTTTGGGTTTGTTTCTCGCTCTCCTCTTCTTTCTTCTTTCGGGCTGATTTGGATATTTCGTGAATTGAGGGTTTAAGTAGGTCATCGTCGTCGGAATCGGAATCGGAAGAAAGAGTTTGGTAGTGTCGTGTTTTTTTTTTGGAATCAATATCGGAATCATCGGAATCGATTACGATGACGATGTTGTTGTTTGTGGATATGTCTTTAGGGGGTGATTCGGTTTCTGAAGCTACATCTGCCTGAGCCATTTTTACATAATCACAAATTTCGCATCTCAAGCAGTTCAAGTTATCGAATGTGCAAACGGGACAGCCCCACTTCGCGACTGGTGTTTGGGTAACGAAGGAGGAACTTTGCTCAAACGACTTCATTTTCTTCAAAGGGCGGCGCGGAGAAGAGTGTTTGTCGTCTTCTTCATCATCCTCCTCGAAAGAATTGTTTGTGCACATCCACTTATCACTGCCAGTTGATGGGTTTGCTTTGCTGATGGATGGGACAGAAGGGGGGGAATATTCACGTAAATCATTTGCCATACGAAGATTCGTTCTACTCCTTAGGTTGTTCTTGGAAGTCTTGGAAGTAGAATTGACACGAAATGGGGGATTTGGGGCAGTTGGAGCAGCATCAGGAGTGTTCATTGAACATTAATGCATTGCAAAATTACAAAATTTTATAAATTTTGCAGGAGTGGTGCCACATTCAGCCACTCACACATGGCATTTCCCATTCCTACTATCGCATCGTATTCCCCTCTGCTAACACCCTCTCGGCATGCTTGCTCCCCCAAAACACCAACTCATACTCCAAGTCCAATCCAATCAATCCCAAAGTACCGGTCCTTAGATGATTCAACAATAGAAAACACGCAGTCGGGTACAAACGACAGCACCCACACTCCCACTCCCACCCTTCCCCTCTCCTCCAAACCCATCATAAGCCCTAAATCCACCCAGTACATTCAGTCCGCTATGTACGGGATCATCAATGCCACCGTTGTGCTCCCGGTGATGATGTCCTTCGCAACAATAATTTACCACGATAAGGTCTTCGAGGCGTACCTGCCAATTTTGATCAAGTTGACCCTCATTTCCTCGGTCGTTCATCAGCTGTCCTTCACGTTTTTCAGCTCGATGCCCTACGCGATCGGCCAAGTTCAGGACGCCGGCCTGATCTTCCTTTCGGCCATATCCACCTCGTTCGTAACCTTTTGCCAGGACAAGGGGTACGACGACGCGCACATTTTGGCAACAACAACAATCGGTTTGAGCCTGTGCACAGCATTTTTGGGTTGCGGTCTGCTGGTGGTGGGGAAGTGCAAGTTGGCGAGCTACGTGAGCTACCTCCCAACGAGCGTGGTGGGGGGATATTTGGCATACATTGGTGAGCGAGCGAAGCGTGGACGGAAAGGAAATTCGAAGACACAGAGAACAGAGGTTGCAAAAGAGGCTTGGTTGGTGGAGGAGGAACGGTTGGCGAAAGTGGCAGCGGATTTGGAGGACGAAGACGACGAGAGTTACAATAGACCGGGGCGATTTTGAGGAAGATTTGCACTCAGCGACCATTATGATTCGGATGATGTATTGAGTTATTCCTCTGACTCTGAGCCCGAGGCAGTACCGCAAAAGGAAGGGATAAAAAAAGTGGCGCCGAGGAGCTTTTGGAAGACGAGCATACTCGCGATGAACTGTGCAAAATTTCTACAGACGGCTATATCCACTAATTAAACTCAATCAATCTGTTTGGCTCGCATATTTCACTCGCACTTCATTAAAAATGACTATCGCACAATCTCGCTTCGCTCGGCGCAGGTTTTTTTTGCGGCCAATCCGGACTTGCGTTGATGGCTGGGGTAGAGGTCAACGGTATTAGAGATTGGGGAGTTCTGTGTGACCCGGTAAGGTTCACGCTGCTGCTCCCCGGGCTGTTCGGCGGCGTCATGATTTACGTAGCTGTGCGAACCATTCGGCACATGAGGTGAGCGAGCGAAGCGAGCGAGCCTTGATTAAGACTCGTACATCTACTACTAATCTAAAACACACTCAATTCGTTTGGCTCGCTTCATTCGTTTTGCTCTTGCTTCATTAAAAATGCGCCTCGCACCTTCTTTGCTCGGCGCAGCGTGCTACCCACGGCCATGGTGATCATCGTCGCGAGCTTCTACCTCGTCCTGAAGATCACCAACACCTCAACGGTGGAAGCACGCGCCAACGGGTGGCTAGGCTCTGCTGATCCTGCTCCGGCTTGGTACAACACTTGGGAATACTTGGACTTCTCCAAGGTTGTTTGGAGCGCCCTTCCCTCCCAATTGTTTCAACTCCTCGCCATGACCTTCGTCGTGGCGCTCTCTTCCTCATTGGACATTGCCGCTATAGAATTAGAACTTGGGGAAAAGCTCGATTTTGACAACGAGCTTTTGACTGTTGGCGCATCGAACTTAATCAGCGGGCTAACGGGGGGATATACGGGAAGCTACATTTTCAGCCAGACAATTTTTTCCCTGCGGAGCGGCGTGAAAGACCGCGTTTGTGGCACCGTGGTGGCGCTCATAGAGGTGAGCCGAATGTGTGACAGAAAGTGCGGCAAAAGAGTTTGCGAAGCGATTACCCCACTCCTAACCCACTCTTGCTCGCTCGGCGCAGATCATAATCATCGTCGTCCCGTTCCCAATCGTCAGCTTCATACCGAAGATCTTCTTCGGGTCGCTTTTGGTGATGATCTGCTGCGACCTCATGTACGAGTGGCTCTGGTGCGTGCGGAACAAAATATCGGGGGTCGAGTACGCCGTCGCGGTTATCTCATTTTTGTTAATTATGTTCTTCGGAGTGACTGAGGGTATACTTGGGGGAATTGCGCTGAGTTATTGTTTGACTTGGGGTTTTGGGGTGGTGGGTGGTGGGGTGGACGATGAAGACGAAGGGGGAGAAAGCACGATGCGGGAGGGGGAAGCGACGAACCTTTTATGAAAAAGGATAAGCAAAAAATGATTTTTTCAAAAGGTTTGATCTTGATTAGTTTTTCCAAAGAATTGGTTATCATTCGTTTGGTGAGTTGTTGATTTTGTCTCATTCTCATTCTCATCCTCATCCTCATCCTCATCATCTTCCTCTTCCACCTCTTCCTCCTCCTCCTCCTCGAGAAAGTCGTCGTAATTTTCGTTGCGCTCGAAGATCATACGCTTCAGACTGTTCGGAAGACTCATGAAGAAGCGCCTCTCCTCCCCGAACTCCTGCAGTTTCGCTCCAAGATTGTTGTCAATCAAGTAAACCTTCAGTTGTTTGATCTTGTCCAGAACATCCGTGTTTACTCCTGGTTTTGCGGGAACGACGACCGATCCGACCTTCAGAAAGAAATCAACTCTGCGATTCATCTCTCCTAGTGGCCCGACCTCTAGTGTTTTTGCCTCGTCAAAACCCATCCCGACCGCTTCTATTCGTGTTTTGGCCACTCCCTGCAATTCAAGAAATGCGCTGACCTCTTGGCACCTCCCGAGGGTCATTGCCCGAGCGTATTCTACGGGAGCTTCAATTCCGCAGTGACCGACGACCACGCAGCTAATTTTGATGTGAGAAAGTAACATTTTTGCCAGCTCTCTGAGCGGCTGGAGTGACTTGGGGACCAACTCCGTTGAACCCCAATTGAAGTGAATCGAGTTGACCAAAGACTGGAGAAGCGTTGCAATTTGAAGACGCTCCGGGAGAGTGATGGAGATGGTTTCTTGAGGGTGGTTGAGGGCGGGGTTTTTATGTATGACTAGTGGAAGATTTCGAAGTCGGAAGAGATAACTAAAGGTGTGGGGGTCGTCAAGAATATGAGAGAAAATATCCTTGTTTACGAGAGAAAGTTGCGTGAGGTCGCTAGCTGTGCTGAAGAAGCACACATTGAGAACGATGAAGTCCTTATAGAAGAATTCTATGGGGTTGAAATTAGTTCCATTTAAGGGGGTTGTGGTGCCATTTAAGGGGGTTGTGGTGGTTAAGAAGGAGGTCATTGAATTGTTTTTTGTCTAATTAATGAGCCTCGAGTGTGAGAGTATGGTGTGACCTTAAGCTGTCTAGGAAATTAAGAATATATACAAATAAACGTAACGTCTGGGTGCAGCACAAATGGTGTTGACGAAAAGAGACGGTTTGTTACTGGAACGAGTTTTTGTAAATATTGGGATCGGAAATAAATCGTTTTTAACAGGGTATTTAACTATACATATATAGCATAGCACATAGAATATTAGAATAGAACAGAACAGAACAGTATGTTTGCCTGAAAAAACAAAATGAGTTTAGTGTGCTGCTGTGCCGACCCCCCCCCCCCACCAACTAACACAACCCAAGATCTACTTAACATGGAACTTGTAGATGGAAGAACTGGGGCAAGCACAACTTGGAGAGAAAGTTGTTCGAACCAGGCTTGCATAGTGGTGTGGACAAGAAACTTCGCGTGAGTTGCCGGGGAGTTGCAGTCGGCGTATTACGCTGCTGTAACCCCCCTATTGCAAAAGCACAACATAAAGTTGGTCTTCATTAATACTGCAATATTCGCTCAATCAGAAATTTATTTGGCTCGTTATGAAGAGTACGCTCCCTTCCCGGGAACCTTGTTACTTGATTCAAAAAAAGCTACTCACCACCACTTTGGATTTCAGTATGGAATCTTCAGGTCACTGATTCCCCCAATCCTCTTGGGCGTGCCGAAGTACGGCATCTACGGCGCGATTCGAGGCGCAATCTTAGGCTTCAAAAACTTCTCGCTGGCAGGAAGCTCATGGCAGCAAGGTGGGACGGCTGTCGTCCTCAAAAATGGAAGCATCACGTTCATCAACCAGGAGCAACATCCCGCTGATTTCGCCCCGCTCGAACAAGTTCTGCATTCTGCCGGCGTTCCAAAAAACGAAATCCCAATCAACATTGAACCCTCGAACGAGCTACTTAAATTTTTAAATTCCAAGAGAAAAAAAAACACAACAACTCCCATCATCACAACCCCGTCTCAAGTGATTTGCGAGAATGGTACATGCCGACGAGTAAAAAATGAAATATGATCATGATATGATCATGAATGAATGAAGAGCAAAGCTTGGCTACCCCCACAACATCCTTGCTCCGAGAAATAATTGTATTGAATTGAAAATTGTGCACCCATTTAAATCTACAGCTTCTTCGTCCCCTTGAACATACCATACTGCATCAACCCCCTATCGAACGCCCGGTGCATCCTCTCCAAGCAGTAGCCGTCTCTCAAACACTTGTAATACTGCCGAGGCTTGAAGATGAAGCCCCTTGGGTCGAACACTCCCACCCAGACGCTGTGCCGCCAGCTCGCAATGGTCTGCTCGTTCCAGTCGTCGGTCGCAACGTTCTCCATGACCCCCCCCCCCTCCCCCTCAATCAGCTCTTTGTACTTTTCGATGCTGATGAACATCGGATGGGTCCACTCCTCGTACAAAAACTTTAGGTCCTTCTTGTCCTTCTCGCTGAACTCCAATTTTCTGTCGTCCCTCTGGCACCACGTCGCCATGACGAACTTTCCTCCCGGCTTCAGAACCCGCAGCATCTCGCTAATGTACTTTTCCTGGAAGTGAGCCAAACGAGTTGGGTGGGTTAGCTTAGTAGTGGTGGGTGGCTGTAGCCATTTCCGCTCATTCGCTCGCTCACCTTGCTCGGCATGTGCTCCCCAGATTCGCACCCCCAAACCACGTCGAACGAGTTGTCAGGAAAGTTCATTTCAAGGGCGTTCATTACCTTGAACTCGACATTGGAAACTTTTTGCTCAACCGCAAGCTCGTTTGCCCGCGCAACCTGGTTCGGCGACAACGTTATCCCGGTGACGAGGGAGTCCTTGCCGGATAGCTGCTTGGCGATGAATCTGCTCGTTCCACCGACACCACACCCAACATCTAGAACCTTTAGCGACTCTTGCGCCTTCAAAGCGTCGTCAAGGCCACCAAACTTCATCATCTCCTCGGTAAAGTCATACTTGGCCTGAATAAAATTCTTCTTCTTATACCCTTTCACCATCTCCTCCTTGTTGTAGTAACCAAGGTGGATGTGTTCCCCCCAGTAGTACTCAAGAATGCCATCCTGAGTCCAAGCATCGTACTCCGAAGCAACCGAAGTTGGAGTGTATGGGATACGGCCTTGATTCAGTTTTTTTACGGTGAGTCCGAGAGCTGCAAGGGAAGTCAAGGCAGCGGCCGATTTGATTGTAGTGGGAGGGAGAGCAGAGAGCAATGTGAACGATTGTCGGAATTTCAGGGCAGCGAGTTTTTTACTATATGGAACATATACGAAGCCGCTCACACTTGTTGAAGCAAGAGCAATAGCAATAGCAAGCAAAAGTTGAACCATCGTGCGAATTGTTAAAAATCAATCAATCTTCAAATTTTTAAGTATCTCCCCTCCCAAAGGTGCAAAGCAACCCCCAACGATGCCAAAATACCATAATAGAACCCCTACACAATATCCACAGCATTCCAACACCCTTTTTTAAATGGTCCCTGTCCTCAAGCTCGGTCTCACCCTATTGAATACCATGATCCTATCTCTGTTCCTAGCCATCGCCAGACAGCATTTCAACTCTGGTAACTCGCGCCAGTCCTGGTCTGTGGCATTTTACTGCCTGTCAATTTCTTGGCTCACCCTACGTTCGGTATTCTGGCTCCTCACCATTGTAAAAACCTCGACCTGGAACTCTGGTGCCTTTTACGTTCTGTATTACCTTCCCAACCCCCTTCAGTTTGCGTCGTTCGTTCTGCTGCCCCTCTTCTACGCCCAGGTTCTTCACCGGAGAAGGTGGAAGTTCTGCTGGTGGGTTGTGAGGCCCCTCTACATAATCGTCACATTCGGCATGGTGTCGTTCATGACAATTTTCTCAATTATTGCAAGTTTCAAGGACGAGGAACCAATGCCAGTGTCCATCGGCGTGTTTGTTGTTTCGTACGACGAACAACCCGACTCGGCGAACTCAGCAAATAAAGCCCACCCAAAAATAAGTTCAATCTTCCGCCTCATAATTTCTGCCAGCTTTCTCGTGTTGAGCTTCCTCCTCGCGTTCTACGCGCTCAAGACTCACAGGAAGGTGAGGTGGCACCACCAGAACTCGTTATCAATTTCCCCCAAGAATTTGGCCGGCGTCAATTTCACGCTGTTTTTCATATTTTTCTCCCGGGCGATTTACCAGGTTAGCGAGCGAAGCGATCGAGCCTTGAGGAAGACTTCTTGCAATGGATTCCGCGAATTGGCTACGGACGGCTACATCCACATCCAATACTGAACTAACTAAAAACAACTCAACTAATTTTGTTTGCTCACTGCTCTCAACCTTCGTTTAAAATGCGAAAAAACTCGCTTCGCTCGACGCAGCTCGGCCAAGTCCTCTCCTGGTGGTCGCTCCCCGACCTGAATCTGCAGGCAAACAAGGACCTCAGGTGAGCAGCGTGCAAAGCGAGCGAACCTTCCTGAAGACGATAATACGAGCCACTGGTAAACTTACATTATTCCACTCGCTCCGCTCGGCGCTCCGCTCGGCGCAGCGTTTTAATCTTCCTGTGCTTCATCTTCTGGGATTATCTGCCAACAGTATTGGTTTTACTGACTGTAACGAACCACAACGTTCGGGAACTTCCAACGGCGATCCGGAGCCTACTTGGGGTTGGTGGAGGCGGCTCGTTGTTCATGGGCGGCGCGGATACCTCGAGCGGCGACCACAACGGGGGAAGGAGGCGAGGCCGGATGAACGAGCAGGAGAGAAGGCTGGTGGGGAGCGGGAAGAAAAGGAACATTCCCACCTACGGTGTCTTCGCGATGATTGACGACGATAACAACTTGAACCTTGCGGGAGGATTGGTTAACAATATGGCTGGCAACAACAATAGTGGCAATAATGGCAATAATTGCAACAATAAAAGCAATACCACCAGCATCAGCAATAAAATGGTTGACCTCGAGTCTGGGGCAATACAGCATGATGGAAGCGGCGGCGATTCGTCCATCGAATCGTACCTTGACTCAAGAACAGCCTTCACCCCGGGCAGCTCGGGAGCAACGCTCGCACATTCCGGGTCGCACGCTCACATCCACGGCCTTGCCTGGGTGGGCAGCGTTGGAAGCAATGGAGGAGGTAGCGGCGATCGTCCACCGATGAACAATATTCATTCAAATTCGAGCGGGCCCTGGTCGAAGAATGGGCTTGTGAGAGGGGCCATCTTCAACGACGAGAAACGATACTGGAAGGGGGACGAGTCTGACATTGCCACGCCGCCCACGAGCATCGGGGGGGGAAACTCGTACACGAACTGGTATTACATGCCAGCGCCACCAATTGCAACAACAGCAACAGCAACAACAACAACAACAACAACCGTACCCTTAACCAAACCCAAAAAGAGTAGATTCACCAAGGTAAACCCTGACAATTAACACTTTTCCTTTAAAAATCGTATTCGTCTTCTATATTAGTCTTATTGGTTGCCACCGCGGCAACAATTTCCTGCTTCACAGGACTCTCTCTCCCACTTCTCTTCTTCTTCTCCTCGTATTTCTTCGCAAAGTAGTCTTGCGCCCAATGAACTATCTCACTTGCCAATTTCCCGTCTTGCATCAGCTCGGCCTTGCTGAGAGGAACCCCGCTCAAGGGGTCGATGGAGCCCTGCTTTGAAATCCATTCCACTATCTTTTTTTCTTCGTAGACATTCCCGTTGGGAGTTCTCATAGGTCTCTTCATTATTTTTTTGGTAATTTCGCACTTGAATTTGTCGGGCACGAGCTCCGGCGGGATCTTGCTAATGTTGAGCTTTTCCTTTGTCCGCTTCCCCTTCTCTTTCTTTGCGCTCTTATTCAACTTTTTATCCTTATCACCGTCACCGCTGCTTGATGGCGACTTCACGGGCGTTAGACTGGGAAGATCGCCAAGTAGACCGCCCTCGTTGAACATGTCATCCTTCTTGTCCTTGTCCTTGTCCTTGTCCTTGTCCTTATCTGGAGTTTGATTTTTCGCTGTGGGTGATTTTGCCAAAACCTCATCGTTCTCCTCGCTCTCCATCTTCCTCTCTGCTTCCCTCAGCCTCTCGCTCTCCTTATCAAAATCGTCGTCGTCCTCGTCGTCTTCGTCATCGACAAGCTCAATATAATTCATTCTGCCGCCGTTATTAATATAGTTTTCGTCAACTTCGTCGTCGTTGTCATCACCCGCACCGAACGCGTCGAACATGAATGAAAAACCGCCCCCCAGCCCGCTGCCGAACATCAAGTTGCTGAAAGGTTCGTCGTTATCTGGTAGGCTACCCTTCCCTCCAAACTCAGTTATGTAGGCCCGAATCGCTGACGTGACAGCGAGCTGGTATGGGAGAGCTGCGCCGAGCGAAGAAGGTGCGAAAACGAATTGAGTGCGTTAGTTTAGTAGTGGCTCGTATGATCGTCTTCCACAAGGCTCGCTCGCTTCGCTCACTCACCCCCGTGCTCGGTCTTGGTTGTGGAGTCGGCTCCCTCGTCCATTAGCATTTTGACCACATCAAGATGGTTGCAAAAGCACGCCTCGTGGAGGGGCGACCACTTCAGGTCGTTGGCCTCGTCCACTCCGCAGCCCGCCGCCAGGAGCAGCTTGACAATGTCCAAGAAGCCGCACCGGGACGCTTCGCCGATCGGCCGTTGGGGGTGGGGCCGGATGAAGGGGGCGCCGCGGAATTTTTCCTTTTCCGGTAGGTAGTGCACGTCGGCACCTGCGCGTATCAGAGTCTTCGCTATTGATATGTAGCCCCGGTAGCAGCACTCGAGCAGAGGGGTCATTGAGTTGCCATTGACGCAGTTGACGTCCACTGTGTCGTCATTGCACAACATCTCGACGACATTCTCCAAGCCGTAAGCGCATGCCATGTGGAGCGGAGTCCAGCCCGAATTGTACGCCCCAGGTCCTTAAAATTGTAGTGTAGTGGCGTTGTGTTAGAAAAGAAATAAGTTTGTCGAGGAAAGTGGGGTTGTCGAGAGACTCTTACCGTTAAGAGTCTTCTGGTTCAGGTCGCCCTTGGATGCCGCCATCTGGTCGATGAGGAGGAGAGCGGCGGAAGCCGTCGTGAAGGAGTGGCAGCACGCGTGCAAAGGAGTCCAACCGTCTTCGTTAGCTTTGGAAACATTATCCAGGATGACCCTGTCTTCCCCCGTCACGATTGCGAACCTTCCATCGTCCGTTACACCAGACTCGCCGAGCGGAATTTCCTCCTCCTCTATATTTTTGGGATCAATTGAATCGGTCTTTTCTTCTTCTGGATCAGCCTCTATGCCATTCTGCAGATCAAACTCCTTCTTGATCTCGGCGAAGATCCCATTGTTGCCGAATATTGCAGCGAATATCGGGGGCATGCCCACCTGCTTCAGGGGTGGGGCATCGTCAGAATGGAAGTCTTGGATTTTGTACAAGTCTGGGAAAGTTATTGCACTAAAGGCTCGTCCAACCATTGCAGTGGCCGAAAGCACATCCACTTGGCCGCCATTTCCAGAGCTGGCTCCTGCGCCCATTCTTGAACTTGCAAATACTGAAATACACAAGAGCAACAAGAAAAAAATTGAAAATTTTTTCAAGTAATTTCAACATTCCCAAACATTCCTAGCAAGTATGCTACCTTATATTCGGCTCTATATATAAATAAACACAATCAGGAAGATCGATATGGAAGATTTGGAATCTTCTTCTTCTTCTTCCCCACTCCTCCAACAACCAAGACAATTATATCTTAGTAAACTCAACATTGTTATTTTCTTTGACTATGTGTGCAGTTCAGCATGCGTTGCCTCGGTGATTGTCTCCATCCCCAAAATAGCAAGTGATTTATCGGTTTCTTCCGGTTCACCCAGAATGTCCTCCTCCCAATTTGCAAGTTCTGCGGCCTCCCTGGCGGTGTTCGGCACCGCTTCTGGCAAAGCTCTGACGGGTGTTCTAGGCGACTCCCTCGGCGCGAGACGAGTGATTGTCACCTTCTTCGTTGCTCTCTCCCTCTCCCTTCTCCTCTTCTCGCAAGCTGGTGAGCGAGCTAAGCGAGCGAGCCTTGATGAAGACGAAAAAGCAGTCACAACTAGTGTACAGACGACAATACGAGCCACTACTAACCCATTCTCACCTTCTTCGCACGGCGCAGCCTCGGTTTTTCAGGTGGGGCTGATCGACGGAATGGCCGAGTTCTTCAACGGGGCAATGTGGCCGTCAATGACAATCATCCTTGCTACCCACTACACTGGCGATGTCACGAGGCTCGAGGCGGGTTTAATAGTCCTTTCGCTTGCCTCTCGGTTCGGAGCGCTGTGCTTCATGCCTGTTTGGGCAAGCTTATTAACTATCATAAGCTGGAGGCAAATCGCCATGATCAACGCGTTTTTAGCGCTAGTTGGGAGCGCAATTGCGTTTTACCTCCTCAACGATTCACCCGAGAAAAATCACGAGCCGCAAGGGAAGCCACTGTCTTTCAAGAATGTCAGAAACAGTTTGGGTGACGTTTTGACGCGTAAACACTTTTGGATGGTGGCCTTTGGCCAGTTCAGCAATTGCCTGGTTCGAACCGCGGAACGTATCCTCGGGTCATTTTACGTTGACACGACGGACGTAGATGAAGCTACCGCCGGAGGTCTTACGGTGTTTCTCGCTGCTGGATTTTTGGTTGGAATTTTTATCCTCGGGCCAATTTTCAGGTGAGCGAGCGAGCCTTTTGGAAAACGAGAATACCACTCACTTACAATTACACCCTCGCTTCGCTTGGCGCAGTAATTGTAAAACAAGAATACGAAAAGTCATCTTACTCGGCACCCTCTATTCCATCGCAACAACTGCAATCATACTGTTGGGGATCATCAGCGTGGACACAGCTACCATCACCCATTACATGAGCAACGCCACCAAGTTGTACCTAGAAATATCTCTCTCTTTCGTTGCAGCCGCTGCTATTGGCGTTCCCTACTACGTGGTACCCACGTTGTTTTCCGCCACACTTGGCGAGAACAAAGGACTCGGGTCCGCATTTATCGACGGTTTCGCCTATTTTTGCTCTGGATTTTTATGGGCCGGGCTGGGAAATATTGTGAAGATTCCAATTTATGGGTGGCTGTACACGTGGTTGGTTGTGGCTGGAATCCTCGCAACGGGGGGTTCAATAATGACACTTTTCCTGCACCAACATATAAATTGTATTAAAGAGTTTCCAATTTTAGATTGACAGGTCGTTTACAATTGCATGTCCTCCATGCCTCCTCTTGTTTGAAGAGTTGTACCAACGCCATCACCTCCATCCCCGCCCCCAACCCCGCCCCCAACCCCCACACTCGAATCCACATCCAAATCAAAATCTCCGTAGTCGCCCCCCTCTCCATTGCTACTTAGCGGCGCGTAGATGAACGCCATGGTCCAGACGTACAAATTGTACATGGCCGTCATGGCCAAAAAGTCCGTGCTGCTTGCAACCTGTGGGTACATGAACCCGCTGTACATGCCAACGCACGTTGCTGCGCCGAGCGAAGCGAGATTGTGCGCATTTTTAATGGAGCAGGGGGGAGGGGCGAGCGAGCAAAAAAAATGAGAATATAGTCGTGAGTAATGGAACGTAAAATATTTCTCGTCTTCATCAAGGCTCGCTCGCATCGCTCGCTCACCTGCGAACGTGAAGAAGGTGATAACAAACACAAAGAGGAAGGGTGGAGACATTCTGCGGATCTCCCTCAACGCCTTGCAGGTGTAAAGGAGGAACCAAATGTCGTAAACAGTGACAAGGATTGCGCTGAAGGCGACCGATGGCATGAACCTCGGGTCACTCCTCGCCTCGCTCCACGCAGGATTGATGTCCTGCTGAAACCTCACATAAATGAACAACGTCGTGAACCAGAACCAGTACACGAACATGAAGCTGAACTTCGCCACATGACGCTGGCACAACGCCGATCCGCACAGCTTCTTCCCCCCCGCATTCGCCACGCTCGCCGTTTCATCCAGCGCGCACAGCCAGAGCAGCATGAGAAGGCATAAAAATGCTCCCATCCAGCCAATGTAGATCGCCGAGAGGATTTCGCTGGTCCTACTGTCGTTGTAGATGCTGTATCGGAACAGCGGGTCGTTGAAGAAGAACAGTGCAATCAACAGCACGCCCATCCAGCGCTGCTGGTAGCTCCACTGCTTCCTCGGAACCGTGCATAGTTTCGCAAAGAAACCTTCGAAAATCATCGAGAACGAGGCGAAGCAGCCGACGCTGCTGCAACTCCCCCCCCGGTTTAGCCTAGGGAAGAACATTGCCAATATGGTTATGAACAAGAAGGCGGTCTTCCACTTCATCTCAAAGACAGTATAGTCCGCTTCTACGTAGGTGAGCCGGAAGTCAGCCTGCATGCTGGAGTCATCAGATAATGGCAAACCCTTCATGGGGGTTAAGTCCCCAACATTTTCAAACTGGATGATTATCTCATAATAAAGGTATGGCACACTGTGCATGTTCAACAAGGTGACCTGATCGTGTTGGGGGTGTCGGTGGGGGTTTAAGTTTCGCGCAGTGCACAATGTGTTTTTGTTGTTGGAAATCAATCAACTCACCTCCGAGCTCCAGTGGCTGCCAGGCTGAAACTCCACAACTCTATCCGCAAAGAAATTCTCAACGATTGCTATATCGTCCTCGGGGGCAGGTTTGAGAACATCGTGGAGGTCAATGTTTGATCCACGGACGTTGATTACCAGACTTTGAACATAGCTAAAATCTTGGTTGAGAGGAATTGAGTTTGGTCTTGAGATACGAGAAGTACACCATAAAAGCTGGTTCTCCGGGCTAATCATCGATAATTCGGTCTCCCACATGGCGGCATACTCGTCTACATTGATTGATAGAGTCTGGGCAGCGTCATGGTTGTGAAAGACCTCAGGCCCTTTGTACCCAGCCACCAAGAATATAATGAAGACAAATAAGTAAACCAACCCAGTAATTAGGACTCCCGGCTTTCCAAACCGCGAACTTTCAATGCGAACAGCACCGTAGGATTGGTTTTCCAGCGTCATGGAAGAGTTGTTTTTGTGTTGAAAAATTAAAAAAAAATCTTTTTTTTTTTTCTTCACAAGACTCTGCCTCCTCACTTTGCTCTTGCAACCTCTTCTTCACGCAGGTTGAAACATGTTTCTAACGAGTGTCCTGTTTGTTCTAACATCTGCCATGGCCACCCAAAGGCTATTGCCAACTGATGATGGACTATACTCCCCCAAAGAGTGCAACATGACTCATCCTTGCCAATCCTTGGAAGAGTTCAGACCGTGTGTTGCTGGAGCATATTCTACCCACACAATTGTGACTTTGGATGGGGGAAAGTGCACAACGTACGATCAGTGTCAAGCGACCAACCCTGAAACCGGCGAATCTTATTGCGGGGATGGTGAGAGAGACTGTTTGTCGTCTTTTCATTTACTAAATTGCTCACACACAAACTCTCTTACAGAATGCGACAACATAAGCAACCCTAACCCCGATAACGGAGGAGGAGGAAGCAACCCTTGGGATGGATTGATCCCTGATAATATGGACGGCGACGACGACGGTGAAGGCGATGGCGAGGGCAGTGGCGGCGACGGCGGCGGCTCCAGTTCCAGTTGCGAAGCTGGTTTCGAAACAGATTGCCTGGGAAAATGTGAGTTAGCGAGCTTGATCAACAATTGGCTGGGAGATAGCGTTTGCGACGATTCCGATTCGCCACGTTTAAACTGCGCGAAGTTTGGTAACGACTGTTGTGATTGCGGAGACGCGAACTGCGACAGCAGTGAACATAGTAGGTGCCTTGGCAAACGACGCCGGTCTCTATCACTAGAATTCCTTGACGTGGACGTGGACGTGGACGTGGACGTGGACGTGGGCGTAGCGAGCCAGAGCAGCCGCCGTCTCGAAACTAAGGTCAAGATGAGTGCATGCACGTGGTGCTCAAAAGGAATGTACTGCCCTCTCGGCGCGGCGCACACCGACAAAAATCTGAAATGTCAAAGAGGGTCTTACTGCCCAACACCAACAGAACAGATCAAATGCCCGCGAAACTCAATTTGCTCACTCACCACTCACCGAGCATGCACGCTTGGGTCGTGGTGTCCAAGGAATGCCACCCGAGAATTCCCGTGCCCGCACAGTTTTTTCTGCCCGGAGCCGGCGGATAAGATAGAGTGCCTGGAGGGAAACTTCTGCCGGGGTGCGAACACCGAACCCCAAGCCTGTCCCTTCTACGCCACTTCTTGTCCGCCTGGGAGCAACATTCCCAAAGGAGGGAAAAACATTTTTTTCGGAGTCCTCGTCGCATTGTTTTTGGTTTTCGAAACCTTTCACCGTTACTCCATCAACAGAAAAAAACGACTCCAGAAGCTGAAGGAGAAGGAAGCGCAGACCGTCTTCCACTCGAAGGCTTTGAATAAGAGAGGTCTGCAGCACGCAAATAGCGAGAAAATAAAGTTCTCACACCTGAAGCCTGACGCAACACCAATTTCGTTCGAGTTCGACAACTTGTCGCTCCGTCTGAACAATGGGAAGAGAATCATTTCTGATGTGACCGGCAAGGTTGAGAGCGGCAAGATGACGGCCATCATGGGTCCTTCGGGGTGCGGCAAAACCACGATGCTCAACGTGTTGAGGAACAAGGCGTCCTACGGAGAGATTGGCGGAAGCCTGAAGGTCAACAAAACATACACCTCCATTGCCCCGTTCCGCCGCATCGTTGGCTTCGTCCCTCAGGAGGATATTCTTCACAACGAGCTCACCGTTCAGGACGAAATTATGTTCGCGAGCCTGCTCAAGAACTCCATGTTCTCCACCATTTCGGCGAGGAAGAAGCAGGTCGAGGAAATTATCAGGTGAGCGAAGCCGCGAGCCGCGAGCGAAGCGAGCCTTGTGGCAAAAATAATGCGTGCAAAGCGACTAACCCACTCCTAACCCACTCCTAACCCACTCCTAACCCACTCCTTACCCGCTCCTAACCCACTCCTAACCCACTCCTAACCCACTCCTTACCCGCTCCTAACCCACTCCTAACCCACTCCTAACCCACTCCTTACCCGCTCCTAACCCACTCCTTACCCGCTCCTAACCCACTGCTTCGTTGAAAACGCGCCTCGCTTCGCTCGGCGCTCCGCGCAGCGCCTTGGGCCTCACCAAATGTCGCGAGAGCGTGATTGGCGACGCTGAGAACAGAGGCGTCAGCGGAGGTCAGCGCAAGAGGGTTAGCATTGCTGTTGAGCTGGTGAGCAACCCGTCCATTGCGTTCTTGGACGAGCCAACGAGTGGGCTGGACTCGACGACGTCAATTGAGCTGGTGCAGATGCTTAAGAGGATGAGCGGAATTGGCATGACGTTAGTCATGATGATCCACCAGCCGCGGTACGAGATTTTCACCATGATAGATTCGGTACTTTTGATGGGGCAGCAGGTGAGCGAATGCGAATGCGAATGCGAATGCGAATGCGAAAAAAACTAAAAAAAACTAAACACGGCGCAGGGCCGGCCTGTGTACATGGGCCCGAGCAAAGACTGCTTGAGCTACTTCACTCAACTCGGCTTCCCCTGCCCGTCTTTGAAGAGCCCGGCAGACCACTTTCTGGACGTTATGAGTGGAACAATCTTCCACGAGACCGACGAGAACTTCAAAACCGAAGATCTCGCCGACTGGTGGAAAGCGAGGTCGTTCAGCAAGGATGACTCATTCAAGATGGCGTCGTCTCATGCCAACCCGTTGGCTGTTGCCGCTGGCCACGGGGGTGGCCGCGACAAAATGCAGTCGCTGTGCATAGATTCCGAGGAGGCAAGGGGAATAAGCGAAGAAGCTGGAGGCCGTCCCTTCTCACCCCCATCCAGGGCCCTCAAAGCTTGGCGCTTCGTAGGGGGACATCTAGCTGTCTGGACACCAGGCATGGCGGACAGGTTCAGGAAGCCCCCAAACGATTTTGCCGTCATGGGCTTCTGCGGCTTTAGGGCGTTGAAGCAGATGTTTGGTGAGTGAATCGGAAGAGCTACTACTACTAAACTATTTTAACCCACACTCGGCTTCATAAAATGCACAGCGGAACACACGTGGGGCACGCTGGTGAGCGATATGCTCATGATGCTTGGGATCGGATCCGTTCTTGGCGCGCTCTTCGGCCCCGACGAGAAGTGGGGGCTGGAGGCCCGCAAACTCCCCATCCAATTCTTCATCGCTACACTCGCGATCTCGTTGAGTTGCTGCCTGCGTGCCCTGGGAACGTTTGGCAACGAGCGCCCAGCGTTCTGGCGCGAGAGGAATAGCGGAGTGAGTACGTTTGCCTACTTTACTGCTAAGATGTTGACGGATTTCATTTGGATTTTTGCCTACCCAGTAGCATTTCTGATGAGCTGGAAGGTGTCATCAATCCCTCGGGGTATGGTAAGCGTCTACTACAGGATTTTGGTTGCGGTTGCCTGGGCGGCGAGTGGCCAGGGGTACGCGCTGAGCGTGCTGTTAAAGCCCGAGAAGGCAAAGTTCACGGGGCTGATTTCGGTCTTGCTGTGCATGATGTTCAGCGGGCTTGAGCCGACTTTGCCCTCGTTGCCCGAGGGACTGATGAAAGACATGTTCCAATTGAGCTTCGGGAGATGGGCGTTAGAGGCACTTTTCGTTACAGAGATCGACTCCTACCCGTTGGTGTACAAGCGTGATCCAACCATCAAGAACCTGATCAAGAGGTGAGGGAGCGAAGCGAGCGAGCTTTGAGGAAGTCGAGAAACTCGCGATGAATCCCCGCGAAAAGATTACAGACGGCTACATCCACTACTGAACTAAAATTATTCTACTCAATTCGTATTCGTTTGGCCCGCTTGGTTCGCTCGTGCTTCTCTAACAAATGCGCCTCGCTTCGCTCGGCGCAGGCACGGTTGGAAGTTTGTCGAGAACGAGAATGACACCGAGTACAACACCGACGTGGAGACTTGCATAATGGAGATGTTTATACTCGGATTGTGCTTCCGGGCTTTTGCCTTCTTTATGCTGAAGACGGGCAACAAAATGAAGGGATAAAGGGGTTGTTGAGAAAGAGAGGAGTATTGGAAATAAATATTGAAGGTACTCGATTTCCTGAAGAACGACTCGGCGTAGAGCATAAGCCTGAGTCCTTAATCCTGAAATTTAAATTCTTGTTTTGATGAATCATCTATGAAGACAAAGAATGAGGGTTGTGATTGAACACAGGGCTCGCACCCTCTCGATTCCCATAACCCAACTTGCCGTCCCCGTGCTTCCCGTGAAAACCCCTCGCCACCCTTCGCGAGTAGTAGGGTCGTTCCCGGTCCCCAATGCTCCTCCAGCCGTTCTTGTTCACCCAAAAATTCTCCTTTTGCTCCTTCGTCCCTCTATCAACCAGCGCCTGCTCCGTCCAGTGGCCCTTGTAGTCCCCACCCGAGACCACCCCGTGCTTTTCCGGCAGCTCCCACTCGCTCGCTTTCCCGAAGAACCGGTTGAACCCAGCCGAGTCCATAACCTTTGCCGGATTTCCTCGATCAAGCAACCTCAAGTCCTCGTGCTTTCCCTTGTACGGCGATCCATCGTTGAAAACATACCAGTCCTTGCCCCCGGTGACTTCGGCCATCTTCTGGTACTTTTTGTAGTTGCAGTAGGCCTTCTTCACCTGCGCCGAGCGAAGCGAGGAGAATTTTTTTTTGAAGCAAGAGCAAAACGAGGGATTAAAAGAATTGAGTGGGTTAGTTTAGTTTAGTTTAGTTTAGTTTAGTTTAGTTTAGTTGTGGATGAAGCCATTATATTATGTCTGTAGCAATTTCGCGGGTGTTTATTCATCGCGAGTATTATCGTCATCCTCAGGCTTATTATGTCTGGAGCAATTTCGCGGGTGTTTATTCATCGATCGCGAGTATTATCGTCATCCTCAAGGCTCGCTCGCTTCGCTCGCTCACTTCTGTTTTTTTTATCGGCGAGAAAGGTGCAGTTGGATTGTGCTGTGTAATTGGAATGGCGTCGATTTCTTGCCGGGTCGTGGAAAAATCGATCACGTCGGTAATCTGCGGTTGGTTCATCTTCACTACGTTGTGCTGGGGTGGTGCGGACATAATTTTATTTGAATTTGCAACCGCCGCTGATCTCTGCACATTTACAGCTTCACTGCCAGAACCATCGCTCACAACGTCGAGGCTCAGGTTCAAGTTAAGCTTATTGGCAAGGCTGAGTATTCTATCATTATTCGTAGCAGAGCTCGACATAATGTGGTTGGGTTCTGACCGAGAGGTATTGATTTCGTCGTCAAAGTCGCAAGTTTCGGGAGACTCGATTCGCGCTGTTTTGGACTGTTGGAGCTTGTAAAGTCGTTGACGGGGTGAAGGGTTGGCGTGCTTGAAGTCGAATTTCAGCTTTGGTACGGGGGTGGAGGTGGAGGTGGAGGGAGGGGGGGGGGCAGAAGATTTTTTCTCCGCGGCCTCAAAGGCAGCCATCTCCTCCGCTCCATCGTTGTAGTCAGAGTCAGAAAGATAGAGGGGGTCAGCATCCGAGTCTGAGTCAGATTCGCAGCCATCGTTGACTGCAGATAGAGACAGAACCAGAACCTGAGAGGCAAGGAGGGAATCATTTACTATTGGTGCTCGGAAATTCGAAGGAATTAACTTGTTGATTGGTTTGGTAGGTTTTTGGATCGCGTGTTTATATTTAAATTCTATGTTAGTCGGTCTCTGGTTTGGTTGGGGATTTGGGATCTTGAAATTGGCAGGCTTCTTTGGTGAAATGGGTTGTGGATGAGAGTGATTATGGGATGTTGGAACAGTTGCAACGTAGTTGGAAGGCAATGTGTTGAATGTAGAAATGGAAGCGCCAGAATTTGGGTTGGATGCAAAGGAAGCAGCGTCAGCTGTTTGATTGTGGTGATCCATCGAGAGTATTTTATGTGTGTAACGGTTTTAAACGGAGGAATTTTTATATTTTTTTACAATTTTTTTGTATCACCCAAACTCAACAAGCTTCAATCCGTCTTTATTCTTCACTATATAGCATTTGCTATATAGGTGTTTAGGGCTACCACCAAAAAGAAGTATGAGCGATACGGGAGAGCTACTTTTGCAAGAGTTCACCCGTGGCTCCAGCAACAATACAATAAACAGGCAGCGCCGCCAATTTAAACATTCTTACACAGCAAGTTCGTTCATATCTGGGAACACAACAAAGCAATTTTGGCCAGCTCTGCATGAGGATATTGACCCAAATTACGAGCGAAGTGTTCGCCGGCGAGTATTTTTAGTTTTCACAAAGCCTTCCTCGTCAACTGCTGCCATGAGCTTTTTCATCACGATGATGATATTGGTCATCTTAGCGAACGTCCTCATGATGGCTGAAACCCTCTACGCCTTCCAGTTCGTTCCTGAAAACTGCGAGGTGTGCGACGAGTTCAATGCAACAGCAACCAGCGCGAATGACGCACTTTTTTGCGATTGCGAGCCCGAACCCCACAACTACCTCATCTCGGCAGAAAACTCCCTCTATTACGTGTTTACAGTAGAATACTTGCTGAAGATTGTGTTTTTTAGTCCCACGCCAGTACACGCTGGTGGAGCTCCTGGAAGCTTCCTCAAGAAGCTCCTTTCCTTTCTGTTTTTGGACATTTGGCAGCTAATAGATTTCGTATGCCTAGCCCCGTTTTACCTTTCCATGCTAATCAATTTGAACAGCCTGACAAGCGAGTACAACCAATTCACGTTTGACTACACGAGCTTGAGGATACTGCGAATCACGCGAGTCTTCCAAGTGGTGAAGCTCGGAAGGAACTCGCAAACTTTCACAATGTTCATTCGGGTAGTGAAACGGTCGGCGCCGGCGCTCAAGCTACTTGCAATGATATTGGCCTTCGGTGCAATCATCTTCGCTAGCTTGATATATGAATGCGAGAGGGGGGTTTGGGAGTACACGGAAATCACCGATCCACCGAGCTACCAGTACATGCGCTTCAGCAAGAAATCGAAAGAAGTCAAGGAAATAAGTCCATTCAATTCGGTTCCTGACGCGTTTTGGTGGTTCATAGTCACTTGCACAACAGGCGAGCGAGCGAAGCGAGCGAGCTTTGAGGAAACGAGAATTTGAGCCACTACTAACTACGCACCTTCTTCGCTCGGCGCAGTGGGCTACGGTGACATGATCCCAACAAGCTTGTTCGGGGAGATGATCGCGGGCATGCTGATTTTACTGAGCATGTTGGTAGTCGCCTTCCCAATAAGTGTTTTCACCAACTTGTGGAAAAACGAGTACGAGAGTGAAGAGCGCGGTGCCAGCATGCTGAAAACAGCTCTTGTTAGAGGAAGTGAGGGCGGAGGGGGAGATTTTTTGAAGATTAGTAGAGTTGTGGAAACTGACGATGAATTGGCGGAGGAGGGGGAGAAGATGGTGGAGGGGGAGGGGGAGGGGGATGGGGGCGAGGGAAAAAGGAGACAAGCAAAGCAAGATTTGATTCAGTACCTTTCTGAGATGCGCCTGCTTGAAACAAAGATAGAGCACGCCTTGGCGGCCTTTTAATTTCTTTTGGGGGACTGCGCCGAGTGTGTGGTGGGGGGATCGAGCAAGCCATGTTAGGAAAAATAGCCGAATCACTAAATCGGCCGTAACTCCAACGCACGGCGTTTTTAGATGCTCAAAATTGGACACGGTTGCGGGTTCGACCAAGCGCATCTTTTTTTACGATGGGGTTGTTCAGCGACAGTCCAAATCAGGGTCATGTGTACACCAACGCGAAATATAAACAAACCTTTCTACCTATAACGCCCTATTTAACACACACCTCCCCCCCTCCTCCTCGTACATGCTCTTACTAACCCACACGTCCCTAAACGTGCTCAAGCTCGCAAGAATACTCCCCCCCGCCCAATCGCTCCCCTCCCTCCCCTCCGGGGCCAAAATCCTAACCCTCGCATACTCCGGCGCCAAGGCCCTGACCTCCTTCAGTAGCCGTTCAGGCATCCCAAAGGCGACGCTGCTCCCCCCAGCGAGGACTACGTTGTCGAAGAGGGTTCGGCGGAGGGAGAGGTCGCAGGAGGTAATGGAGGAAGTTAGGAGGGAGGGGATTGGGGAGGATTCGGAGCCGAGGAGGAGGGGGGAGAAGAAGATTTCGAGGGGGGAGGTTGTGGAGTGCTGGGGGAGGGTTAGGGGGGTTCCGTCTGGGAGGAGGTAGGATGATGCGGGTGTGGTGGGTGTCGTGTTTGTGTTTGTGTTTGTGATTGTGTTTTTATTTTTATCGTCGTTCCTGCTGCTGCTGTCACCCTCCTCTCTCTCTTTTTTACCGCTTTTGTTTGATTCTACTTGCCCACTTTCTAATTCTCTCACCCTGCAAATTTTCTCCTTAACTTGGTACAGAAGCTCAAACTCCGCCGTCGTCCCCCCAAAAAACCCACAATCCCCCCCCCTCCAACTCTCCCCACTCCCGACCCTCCCGTAATTAAACACCTCCTCCCTAACCCGTCTCGTGACGTCCCTCCCCCCAACCCCCCCCCTTCTCCTCCCGAACTTGATTCCGAAGCCTGCGCCGAGCGAAGCGATGCGAAGCGATTATTTGATTTTTGAGTGAGCGTTTGATCAATGACGTTTTGGAGTTACGACGTGCAAATTCTGTGAATCGTCTTTTAAGGTTTTTTCGAGTTTTCTTTCCCAATTTTGTGGCTTCGCTTCGCTTCGCTTCGCTTCGCTCCACTCCCCTCCACTCCACTCCACTTCGCTCCACTCCACTCCACTTCGCTCCACTCCACTCCACTCCAATCACTCTACTCCGCTCGCTTCGCTTGCTGCCGATTCGCTCGCTCACCCTCGTAAACCGGACTAACGTACGTTCCCGTTTCGCCCACGTCGAGAACGACGCCTGTCGTCCGCCCGGAAGCGTAGAGGGAGAGGACGCCAGTGTCGGCGTGGAGAAGGGAGGGGGAGGATAGGGTCTCGAAGAAGTACTCGGCTTGGTGCTCGAGGGTTGAGGGGGGGGTGAGGGGGTTTGTGGGGAGGAGGAGGGGGTGGGAGGCTGGGTCGAGTTTGTTGTTGTTGCTGCTGGTGGTGCTGCTGCCGCTGTCGCCCTCTTCGTTTCCCACTGTCGCAATATTCATCGCGTGCCCCCAAACCGCCTCCAAATCCTCCCAGCTGTCCACGTGCCCATTACAGCCAATGGGGTAGCTTATAGAATGACAGCCCCTAAGGTCCTCAACCTCCGCCCCAAAGCATCTCCTTTGACTGCTATCTCCAAACGATGAAGACATTCCCTCCACGCCACTCGCCATCACCCGGGAATACTTCTCCCTGCCCACCAAGTTCCGAATTATGATTGAGGGGGAAATATTTCCAGCATAGCCGAATTTTATGTTGCGGGAGCCGGAGGCTAGGACCAGGGGGGTTAGGTGAAAGGATGTGGATAGGGGGGGTTGCATTCCGGCCATGTTATGCTTATTTTTTTATAATTTCAAAATTTGTTTTTAAAAAATAAAATCTTTTTAAAGGATACTTCGTTACGATCAATCACGCAAAACACGTGGTGAAATACCTACACTCCACAGCACGGGAAGGACTACTCATTCGTTTGCTTATGTCCATGCTCACACGATCTGCAGGGCAAGGAACGGGATATAAAAAATACAAATATGAAACCTTCATTATGTTGATGAAAACTTCCCCTTCACTAAACGAGTTGTTAGTTGCCCTTCCTCTTGCTGTCGACTCACTCATTCACCTTGCCGTCGTTCCGAGCGAGTCCTCCTTGTTGACCGTGGCAAGACGCAACCTTTTTGTCGCATATTGTCACTCGGACATGTCCACGAACTTCCAAAAGGACACGCCTGAGTTTTCCCATTACCACGCCCAAGCTTCTCAACTTTTTGAATCGGCAATAAATTTCGCTAGAATGTCTCTAAATTATGCCACCACTTTAAGCTTTATTGAGGAGGCAAACACCCTGGTGAACGACGCGTACACCGAATGGATTATGCACCTGGAGGACAACCAGGAGCTGACCGAAGCTCGGCGAGTAGCGTGTCTCGCACCTGCGCATAATAATGGCTTGCAGGCTGGCAGCGCAGGCTGGCAGCGAGCTGGACAAATGCATTGCCTGTTCGTGGAGGATAGTAGCGTTGACCTCGCCGCGAAGGGTTGGTGGGACAAGAGTCAGTTCGACTTCGTTGCGAAGCTGAAGGAGAATTGGAAGATTATTCGAGCTGAGTTGCAAAGTAACATGCAAGTCGAAGGGCGGCTTCGCAAGGTGGGGTGGCACGGAAATACAGAGGACCACAAGATCGTGGACGAGGGGGGGGACTGGAGCGAGGTGGTTTTGTTCGGCCGGGGTGAGGAGGGGTGGAAGGCACCGAAAACGGTTGAATTAATAACAAAAATTTGCCCTCAGGCGGTCGATTTGTGCCAGCAGGGGGGAGGCGAGATAATCTTCAGCGTGCTGCGGCCCGGCACTCATATAAAGCCTCACTGCGCAACCACGAACTTCAGGCTAACGTGCCACCTGGGACTAATTGTGCCTGACTCGAGTTCAGGCAAATGCGAGATCCGCGTCGGAGGGGAATGGCGCAAATGGGAAGAGGGAAAAAGTTTGATTTTCGATGACAGCTTCGAGCATGAAGTCGTCAATTTTTCAAGCGAGGCAAGGGGGATTCTGCTCCTGCGATTTTGGCACCCGGCGTTGCAGGGAGAAGAGAAGCGGGGGATGAGAGAATTTTTGACAAAAGCAGCGAGAGAAAACCGCGAGAGGCAGTTTGAGAGGAGATGGGACTTCGTTGAATGAAATTAGAAAAGAAAGAAGAAAAAAGTCATTCATGTATTGTCCTAATCCTAACAAATTGTAAATTTTATTAATCCCAATCCACCGTGTCTTTGAATTGGAACTTAGCATCACACCCCAAGTGCTTCAAGAAAAAGGAAATTGCTGCACCCGTGACCAAGAATCCTACCCACAGAACTCCCCTCCAGAGCTTCAACCGATCAAGATATGCAACCGCTACCGACCACAAATGAAGTCTCGTGTTTTTATGAATAAAGAACACCAGAATAGCCAAGGATATTGTTTCTAGTGCAAAGTCCAACGAAGAGTAGGTGATGGACTTTTCAAGACCCTCCTCGTCCATCTCATCCAGGATGTAGAACATTTCCTTGTTCGGGCTTTTGTAAATGATTGGAATCATAATCAAGGTCCAGGCTGATGTGGCAATTTCACAGCACTCGGAAGCTAGGAACGTTACTGCAAGTCTCATGGCTCGATGTCTACAAACGGTCTCTATCCCTTCGTCCTCTAAATCATTGGCATCATCATCGAGTTTCGGTTTCCCCGCAACCTCGGCATTCTCGTCCCCGCTTACCATTCGCTTCAACAACTGCACTTCCGAGTGCAACGCCTCGAAATCGTCATCTCGTCTTCTCATCTCTCTTCTCATCTTGGCTCGATCCGCATCCTGCAATAAAAAGACAACCCTGGAAGCCATCCAGAAGTTCTCAACCATGTCGATGGCAATAATCGCAAGGACGCTGGAAACATCATTCGAAGACAGAAAGAGAAGATTGCCACTCATCGCAGCGATCGCATCGAGCGCGAAAAGAGAAAAAGGAGCCATGTCGGGGTTCTTCCCCAATTCCACGAGTTTTCCGGCAACGTGTTTGAACCCTGCCGAAAGAAGCGGTTAGTTGTGTTTTCTCGCTTCGCTCGCAGCTCGCTTCGCTCACTCACCGAGTTTGATAAGAGGCCAAAGAGGGGCGAGGAATGTTTGCTTCCTACCGTCCAAATTGGAAAATAAGGCGCGGAAGAACGAGAAGACGACCAAGAAACCCAAACAGAGCATCATCAGCATCAGCAACGGAAGAATTTTCTTTCTATTCTCTCTTTTTCGAAGTGCTTCCCATCCTTTGAAATGCACAATGCTGTGAAATCCACCGAGCATACAAGCATTTCCACTGTACAAGTACTGATAAGGAACGGGGTACCGGCCTTGAACTGTTGCAACCATCACTATTGCAGAAGTCCACCCTAAGTTCATCAAACATGTACTCAGAAACACATATTTCAAAGTAGGTGTTTCTGCAAGAGTGTGTGCGTTGATATAGGAGAAGCCCGGAAATGTCAAAAAGCATACGATTATGTTGTAGGGAACCTGGTTGGCAAGGATGTCTCTTGGTGTTTGGATTGTGTTGGGTGGGACAAAGGGATAAACGGAAATGGTAACCGCTACGATAATCGGAGGGAGAAGAAGGATCTTGAGCGCGTTTCTAATTGTTTTGTTTCGGCTGCCAGCGGAGTGTTTTTTTACGCTAGACAAGTAATAACCTAGGGGGGCTGAAAACGATCCGGAGGGAATTGCTTCATGTTCGTCGTCGGCCCCTATTTGATAAGTGGCTTCACTGACAGCATCTTGAGCTGCTGCCTCTGCATCAATGACAGTGGCGATGCTCCTCCTGACTCTGCGGAGATCTTCAGGTGGATCTTGAGCAAGTATTTGATCTTCAGGTGGATCTTGAGCAAGCCTGTGATTAATTTCGTCTTGTGCCATAACCTTTGAGTTCATATTTAGGAAGGTCTTCCAAGAACATCACGTTCTAGTATCTATCAAAGGAAAAAATGTAATCATTTACAGTGTAATCATTTATAGAGACGAAGATACGGATAGTCTATCAAAGGAAAAAATGTAATCATTTACAGTGTAATCATTTATAGAGACGAAGCAATAAAGGGTTTTTATAAAAAGTGAAAAAGGAAGTTTAAATTTTATAATTTTTCCTAAATATAATAAGATATTTTGCATGTCTTCCCGCAGGCAAGAGCTCGAAGACTCACTCTCAGCTCTTACTGCTGATGTGCAACGTCTCAAATCAAAGTTAAACTCCACCCCGACTCCAACAAAACAAATACCAACAAACAGCAGCATGAGCGTAATGGACAAAATCCTCGGTGCTGCCGATTTCCCCCCTCCCGCCCCTCCTAGTCCCTTCCCACTAGACGAATCTCGCATCAGTCATCATCACACTCCCCAAAAAAACCCCACAACAACAGCGTTTCTCTCCCCTTCGCCATTGAGGCAACCTCCTCCATCGCCTTCATCATCATCAACATTGCCTCCAAAGAAAATTCCAACAGCCGACTTAGCTACAACTCCGAAGATTAAAAAACTGCTCTCGCAGGTTGCCAACCAACGCGACACTGCAATTGATAAAATCAAGCTGATGCAAGGCACCAACGCTGAGCTCAAGACGAAGCTTAGCGAAATGTCGCGGTATAAGGACAAGTGCGAGAAATTGGAGCGAGAGCTGGAGAGTTTGCAGTCCGCCTTGGATTCAAGCGAGCGTATTAGAGAGAGTCAGAGAGGTGAGCGAGCGAAGCGAGCGAGCCTTGTGATAGAAGAGTACGAAGCTCCGTGCGAAATGGCTGTAGACGACGGCTACATCCACTACTGAACTAACCTACTCAACTATTTTTGCTCGCTCGCTGCACTCGTGTTTCGTTGAAAATGCGCGCAATCTCGCTTCGCTCGGCGCAGACTTGATAAAAATGCTTCAGGAGGGTCATGGTCATGGTCATGGTCAGGGGGGGTTGAGCCTATCGACAATCTCTCTTTTGAATACTGGAAACGATTCGTTTTCGCTGGTTGACCAAGCTGTCAGAATGAATGAGAAATACGGAGGGTTTGAAATTCGGGGGGTTAACACAAACGTGGATAAGCCGCAGGAAGAAGAAGTCGAACAGGCGGCAACAGAGACAATGCCAAACCCAACACCAAAACCAAAACCAAAACCAACGCTAAAACTATCATCACCATCACCAACGTCAAAGTCAAAGGCGAGGCGGAAGAGCTCCACGCTGGCTAAAACAAAATCATCGCCAGCAACAACAACACCGCGTAAGAAAGTTGGCATATTGCAGCCTTCGAAAACAATCACAACCCCCACAACTACAACTACAACTACAACTACAACTACACCAAGAAAAGCAGCATCAGTTGTGTCAAAAAAGACACGGAGGTCAACCACAGCAAAGTAAACAAAAAATGAAGGTTCAGGTGCCTAGATTTAGATATAGATTTTGAATTTCTTTTTCTTCATTTTTTATGCTTTAGGGGCAGGAGGAGGTACGTCGGCCGCCGCCGCCTTCTTCGCCTTCTTCGGGGCGCTCTTTTTTTGCTTAGCCGCCCCCTTCTCTCCGGCGCTCGGCTCCATTTTTTCTCTCACGAAGGGCAAAAAGTCGATTCCCCCCATAAACGGGATCAAAACTTCGGGCACTTTGACCCCCGTCTCTGTCTGGTGCGTCTCCAAGACGCAGCAGATTCCACGCCCGGTGGCGCAAAGGGTCGAGTTCAAGAAGTGGCAGTAAGAGGCGGTGGCTTGCCCCTCCTTCTTGTTTCCGCAGCGGGTCTCCATAGCGCGCGACTGGTAGTCAGTACAGTTGGAGCAGGAGACAAGCTCGCGGTAGGCATTCTGTCCAGGGAACCACCCTGCGCCAAGCGAAATTAAGCGAAAATTGCGAGCATTATTAATGGAGCAGGGGGGGAGGCGAGCGAGTCAGAAGAATACGAATTGAGTGGAAAAACGTTTAGTTTAGTAGGGCTCGTATATATTTCTCGTCTTCATCAAGGCTCGATCGCTTCGCAGTTAGTTGCTCACCTTCGAGGTCGTATTTTTTAATTGCGGCATCGTTGAGCTCGCCCGAGACGAGCACAATGGTGCGAAAGTCGATGCCAAGGGACTTGTAGAACTCCTCAGCGGTCTCCTTCATCCTCGTCTGCTCCGCGGAAGAGACCTCAAGATCATCCTCCGTGACGACGAACTGCTCAATCTTGTCGAACTGGTGGACTCTGTGCAGGGGGGAGGGAGTGAGCCAAACGAATTCAATTGAGCTGAGCGCGTCTTCAACCAAACCAAGCTCACCTGAAAATCCCCCTAATGTCCTTCCCGCTGCTCCCCGCCTCCTTCCTAAAGCAGGTCGAAATTCCTCCGTACCTCTTCGGCAGCTCGCTCGGCTGGAGCCAGTCGCCCTTGTGGTAGGCGCAGATGGGCTGCTCAGACGTGGCGATGAGGTACTTCTCGGTGGCTAAAGAGAACGAAGCGAGTTAGTCACAAAATAGTCGGGGAGCGAAGAGAGCTAGCACAAATAGTGTATAGTGTATATTGTATAGTGTATATTGTATACTGTATATTGTATATATATTTGTATAATGTGTATAATATGTAGATTGCTGCATCGCAGCTCGAAACTCACCTCCGTCAGGGTCGTCGGTCTTCCCGCTAACCTTGTAGAGCTGCTCGTCAAAGTCGTCGAGCTGGGCAATGCCCGCCATGACGTCCTTGTTCATGAAGTACGGAGGCTGCAGCACCTCGTACTCGCGCTTCCTGAGGAAGGCGATTCCGTAGTTGATGAGGGCTTGGTTGAGCATGACGCCGGCGTTCTTCAAGAAGTAGCCACGGTGCCCGGCGACCGCCACTCCCTTGGCAGGCTCGTACCCGTCTATGCGCCACAGGAGCTCGTCGTGCTGGAGGGGGGCGGTAGGAGGGGGGGGCGACTGGAGGTCTGCGATTCTGCAAGGCAGGCTGACATTCTCCGGCAAAGGATTCAGGTTCACCACCAATGAATCGTTGTCCTCGTCCTTGCTGAACGGAACCTCGGCGTCGACAATGTTGCCAACCCGCCTAAGCTCCTTCGCCCTCCTCGCCTCGATGAGAGGGATTGTCTTCTCAAGCAATGCAATCTTCTCCTTCAAAACTTTTACCTCAGCAACTGCTTCTTCACAGGGCAGTTTGGCCTTTTTCGCTGGCGCTATCACATTTTTCTGAATCTCATTAGCTTTTTGACGAAGTGTGGAGATATCAGAGCTCGCACTGCGCCACTCTTCGTCGATAGCTAGGACATCATCAATGGCCTTGGGATCCAAATATCTCTTCGCATTGGCTTCCCGGAAGATGTCTGGTTTGCCACACAGAGGGTGGGATTCAGAGAGTTTGTATTCCCTCAAGTAGTTGATGTCAATAGGCATATTAGTGATTGATGGTAAGGGGATATAAAGGGAGGGTGAGGGGAGATTAAAAGGTTTTCAGATTGAGAGGAAACCAAAAAATTTTGGGTCCATCTCTCATGGCAGAAGAAAAGGAGCAAATGGCCGATTGCCAGAAGTGGGTCGATAAGGCAGCTACGCGTAGCATGACAGTCCAGTTTCTGCTTTCCTCTCTCAAATCGCTAGGCTGCCCAACCCCCGAGTTCAAAAGCTTTGTAAACTGCGTAAAGTGCCCAGCACCAATGTCTGGAGCATTCATGATGGACTCCCAAACCAAGAAACCGGAAATAGCCATTTGTGCAAATTACTGCAAGGCTGCCGGGGGGTACGATTTCGTAGAGGAGACTTTGGTTCACGAGCTAATCCACTCGGTTGACATTTGCAGAGCCAAGCTTCCCAAGGACGGCGAAAATCAGCTGTCGAGCTGCCGGCAAATTGCTTGCATGGAGATCAGAGCGAGCAACATGAGCGGCGAGTGTCGATGGGGGAAGGAGTTCATGAGAGGGAATGGGCTGAGTATTCAGGGGCAGCAGAAAGAGTGCGTGAAGAGGAGGGCGGGGTTGAGTATGCTGGTGCACGAGAAGTGTGTGAAGCAGGGGGGGAAGGGGGGGGAGGGGAAGGGGAAGGGGTGCGAAAAGTACATAGATGAGGTTTTTGGTGCCTGCTACAGGGATACTTATCCGTTTGAGAGGCACCCTGATAGCTGAGTATTAGATAAAACCTAACCTAAACCTAGTTTAGTTCTTAGAAATGTCTTTGTACTCGTCGATGAGCTCGATCAACATTTTATCGGCTTTATCCTCGTCCTCGTCGTCGTCGTCGTCGTCGTCGTCGTCGTCGTCCTCGTCGTCTAGATCTTCAACATTAACGTTGCGATTCAAAATGTCTACCCCAATAATTACGCCTTCTGATTTAGCTAATGTTCCAACTCTAATGTTCCCATCGTCGTCGTCGTCGTCGTCGTCGTCGTCGTCGTCGTCGTCGTCGTCGTCGTCGTCGTCGTCGTCTCCGTCAACGCTCATGGATTGTGTCCCTCTATGCCGAAGAGGCAAGTATTTCTCCTTCCCTCTCGTCTCCTCGTCCCCCCCCCCGATGCCGTAAACCCCTCCTCTCCCCTCCTCCCTCTCCTCCCTCTCCTCATCCTCGCCCTCATCCTCTTCCTTATCATCCACCAGAGAATAAATCCGCCCAAAGTGAGTTTTTAAAACCACCCCAATCAGCTGATGCTGATTCTCGCCCACAAACGTGTCCAGCCCCGTGACAGAGTCGTAGGGGGAGATGTTTGAAGGGATGACAATCGTTTCATTGAATTTGTCAATGTCCTTGTTATTGTCTCCCCCCCCCCCCCCC
>BRYC01000310.1:0-12128 GCA_030267985.1 Parmales sp. scaly parma | reverse complement strand
GGGGGGGTGCAATTAAAGCCGTGGGTATTCCAATCATGACCTCGGGGCTCTTTTCAATGGCCAAGGAGGCAAGCAGCAAGAAAACGGAATAAACGGAAATGAAATTTTATGTAATTGTATAGTTTAGCCAAGGAAGAAACTCCTTCTCTTGAAAGGACTCGATTGCTTCAATTGCTGCTTGACTCCCTCAACCCCAGCAACCACAGCCTCCTTACATTCATCCTTGTCTTCCGTTGTTTTTGAGTCGTTGTTGTTTTTGTTGTTGTATTTGTTGTTGTATTTGTTGGTGTTGTAAGTTTTGTTGTAGAAGAGCGAAAATAAGACGAACAGAGAAACCATTTCGCCAACCTGGACAAAGCAAGCCAGCACGTGGCGACGCTGCAGCTGACCCAGCTGCCAGTTCACCACCAGGACCGCCCCAGTGTACAAAACCACCAAAACGAACTGGACCAATTGACCGACCGTCAAGAAGCGCTTCCAGACGCAGTTTATTTTCATTAACGCAAGCGCGTAATACGCATACATGAAGACGTGGATTATTGAGTTCGCCAAGGCGCCAAAGTAGGAGTCGCCAGTGCTCATCAGACGAACCCCGATGTACCAAGCAATTCCTATTGTTGCGTGGTGGTAAACGTGGAGGAAGGAAACTTGATCGAAGCGACCTCGCAAAATCATGAAGATCGTGTCAAAGTACTCGAGATACTTGTCGCAGTAGTGGAGCCAGACGGCGAAGGAGCAAGTAGTGGCAGTTGTGGAACCGACAAGGGGATGGCCTGATCGTAGGGAGGAGAAGATTGACAGGACGATGTAAGAGTTGATGAATACTTGGAGGACGTTGTAGGCGATCATCGTGGGGGTAAGGAGATCTCGGAGGTAGGAGATTGTGGTGGGGGAGGCCTTTGAGAGGGTTGATTTCAGGATGGAAATGGTAATTAGGTATGATAGAGTGACGAGAAGAGGACCAAGCGGAGAGTGGATAGGGGTGAAAGGTGGGTGGGCATCGGTAATGGCGAAGCTGTGTGTGCGTGTGTGGTTGTGGGGGTGGTGTAAGTGTTTGAGATGGAGAGGGGAGAGATGTATTTTGATGTTGACCATCCATTCGTACCATGCCCAAAAGTAAGTAATCAAGCCTCCCAGGGCCAGGCAGGCAAGCTGGGCATGTAGCGTGGCTGTGGATGAATTGTCAGTCCGCATTTCTTAACCGCAGTTAACGTTATTTCGATTTTCTTTTTTGGCATCATGTTGAGTTTTAGTGAGTTAACATCTTCTGCAAACTATATTCAACGGTTGTTTATGCTTGATGCTTGATGCTTGATGCTTGATGAAAGCCTTACTCATTCTTCTCGCCACTCACCAACATTGGACAAACTCACAGCAAACCATATTCAACGATGTCACCAGCTTTCTCGAATACCGGCAATCTCTCCACTCTTGCTATGAGAAGTTCAAACCATTGCAGCGAGATGGTACTCGAGGCTTCTTTATGGCGAACGCGACTGATGCTGATACATTGGTCGTAGCTGAGTGGAGGCGTGTAGTCACTCGCTGCATTCGAGGCATTCCCTACAACGAGCATCCTAGTCCATCCCCATCCAAGTTCCTAAACTCTTCCTCCACATACTTCTTCACAAACCTGTACCCGAAGATCCTCGAGGACATCAACGACCTCAAAAATAATAACCCGAACCCTACCGTTCCACCCGCAATCAGCAGCATAGACAACCCTGCAATTCCCCCTTCGTCGTACTTGGGGCGAGGCAACTTTTTGATGACATCCATTCACCAGCTTGAGCACGAGTACGAGCAGTTAGTTCACTTGGTAGAAGGCGGCAAGCTCCCACGCGAGTTTTTCGCAATAGCTATGCGGATGAAATACCAAATTATCCCTGTGATTGCCTCTGTCTTGGAGGAGGGCTGTGCGTACTTTGGGCCGGGAAGCGAGAATAACAACAATTGCGGGCCAAATATAAGGCTCGGGTATTACATGTTAGACGAGTGGATGTTGAGGTTGATGAGCGGATTGCACAACAGGCTGGTTTACCAGCCCGTCGACGTTGGGAGGAGTACCAGCTCTCCGTCGGCTTTGAACTCTGATCTGGACTTCAACAAGATTCAAAATTCCTACCTGAACGGCGATGTTGTCGCAATCGATAATTTTTTATCTCGCGACGGACTGCACCACTTGCGGACCGTGGCTCTTGACTCAACCACCTTCTTTGACGCTAAGCTTGGCTATTTGGGTTCGTACCAGGACGACGGTTTGTCATCGAGTTGGTTGGATAGTTTGGGTCGGGAGCTCCAGGAGAGGTTGCCGAAGATTTTAAATAACCTCCCTCTTCGGCAAGCGTGGATGTACAAGTACGACTCGTACAACGCGAAACTCAAACAAGGAATTCGAATTCACGCCGACCAGGCGACGGTAAATTTGAACATCTGGTTGACTCCGGACGACGCGAACTTGGGGGTCGGGAATGGGGGGCTGATTATTCACAACGCTGCCGCCCCGGAGCAAGCGATTTTCTCCACCGATGGATTCAACTCTTGGAACGGCGTGGCGAGCGAGGGTAGAATGCACGCTTGGTTGCTCGAGAAGGGAGTTGGCAACGTGACGGTGCCATACAGGTGAGCGTGAGCGAGCGAGCCTTTTGGAAGACGAGAAATATAACAGGGGAGGCACGGGGTTGTTTGTGGCGTTCACACTTGACGGGCCCCGCCAAGCAGAATATGGCGGGCGTGCTCCACCCTCAATTTGGGACTCACGCAGTCTTCGCTCGGCGCAGATACAACCGCTGCGTAATGTTCAACAGCGCTCTGCTTCACGAAACGGACCATTTCGAATTCAAGAAGGACTACAGGTCTCGCCGGATTAACCTCACATTGTTGTTTGGGAATTTTGCAAATGCAAACGGAGACGAGAGTTTGAAGAACGTGGCTAGTTACGTGACATGAGGCAAGAATTTACTTTTTATCCCCTCTAAACTTTCAACTCCTTATCTTCTTCAAACCTAAACTAAACCCCAACAAACCGAGCTTCGTGCTTCTCTACCAAGGCCGCATCCTCTTTTCCTACAACGCTGTGGCAAGTAGAAGCAACAGATTTCTCCGCCACGAACTCGGCAAACTGCACCTCAAACGCGTCCCGCAGAACTTTGTTGATAGCGTACACCTCGGCGCGCTTCTTCGATTTTGCAACTCGCTCCTCCTCCAGCTTTCTGCTCTTTTCGTTCTTCTTCTTGTCCGCATCGCACTCATTCTTCTCTCGCTCCTTTTTCATTTGGATCTGTGCATCCATGGCGCGAGCGTTCGCTAATTCACGCATTTTCTCTAAATCAAAATTGTCAAACCTCTGCGACTTTCGCAGAGCCTCCTCCTCCTTCTTTCTGCTTTCCTCCTCAACCAGCTGCCGCTTCTTGTAGACTCGCTCAGCCGCGCTCCGTTGCATCAGCTCGATTTGCTCCGACGAGTATTGTTTCTTGCTCGAGGCGGAGAGCTTCGAGGCGAGGTCACTCTCCTGCCTTCTCCGCACTAGCAGCACCCGCTCCCGAGCCTTTCGCTGCTGGTCGTTTTGGTTTTGGTTTTGTTGCGCCTGCCGCTGCTGGCTGTTTATGGTGAGCTGGACATTTTCGAACGAAGCTTTGGCAATGGCTTGCTGAATTCGTTTTGGAAACGACGTCGAAGACGAAGCTGACTTTACTCGGATAACAGGCTGGCTCGCCGCTACTGGTGGCTGGCTCAAGCTGGTGTTCGATTTGGCCGACATGGAACGAACCAGCGGGGGCGGGGACTCTTTCGATGGGCTAGGACCAAGGTGCTCCTTGTTTATGCTGAGGGAGTGACGAGCCTTGGAAATTATCGCATTGTGCTTTTTTTCGCGTCTAACGAGCATTGTTGATGATGGCTCGGGATTGGGATTGGGGTTGGGGTTGGGATTGGGTTTTGGCACTGGGATAATGGGCGGCCCAACAAGGAATGGAGAAGACGGTGCAACGTGAGTGGGCTGTTGATGGTGAGGCTGGGACAGTCGGCGTTTCAATCCAGGTTGAGGACGAAGCGCGGGCTGCAGGAAAGATTTAGATTGGGACTGGTTGTGGGATGGGTTGTGTGATGGGTTGTGGGATGGGTTGTCGTTGTTGTTGTTGTTGTGGAAGACTGCCTGAGGAACAACTCGCGGGAGGGGGGCTCGGGCAGTCAAGGAAAGACCAGACCCACCAAGGCTCATTACGAAATCCATTCCAACATCCTGCAGTATTTGATGTTTGGAATCAGTTTGATACCTTGACTTGGACTTGGACTTGGACGCTAGGGCAGGTCGCATAGAGCGAATTGGAGAGGAGGCCATTATTAGCATAGAGGTATATACATTACTATTATCTTGCGCAGCAGATAGTGTTGTTCTTGTTATTAAATCTAGAAAGATTTCACCATGTTTCACACATGACGGAAAAGATCCACCCCATTGATAATGAAGCATCATTAAATGACAACTTCGCCAAAGTCCTGGTCGAGCTGCAATATCTCCGAGGAGAAGTTGCTGAGCTTCGAGCAGGGCAAACTGCAATGATCGAGCAGCTCTCAAGCCGACCTACCCCAACCCAACCCACCTCCCAACCAGAAAATCATAGGCAAAAGAGCAAACATGATACAAAATTGGGTGGTATGGATCTTGCCAACGAGCTTTACAAGAATAGGAGCAGCAACCATAAGTCCAACTTCGTACACGTTGATCGAATATTCAACGAGCACTCGGCCTTCCTCGAGCCTCTCATGACCGCGTGTCCCCGCATAAAAAATATTGTCGCCCACATTCTCACAAACAACTTCGGCTGGTCGGTAAAGAGCGTAGATACCACAATACCGATGAGCAATTTCACCGAAGAGGATTGTCAGCGGATATCGACGGCGCTGGCGTTCTTCTTGAGAAAGCGGAAGACGGCGGAAGTTGCCTTGGAGGCGTGGAAGCTCAACTACCCCCAACTGAAGGAGCTCTCCGACGTTGATTTCTTCGATTCGTTCATGCTTGTGATCGCACAGAACCTGGTCCGCGACAGCATGTGGGGGGTAGTGTACAGGGTGAGCGTGGGTGTGGCCTTCTCGACCACCGACGCAGCAACCGACGTGTACACGATCTTGGTGTACAAGGCGGCAGGGTTGACTGGCAGAGCGACGGCTCTAGCATTGATGATGGGGCTGAACATGATTTTCCAACTCGTTGTTGTTTGGGTTCAGTACAGGAAGAAGTCATTGAAGAAGAGATTGTACGAGTGTGCCATTTGTCTCGTCTTCCTTCGACCTGCCGTGGACGCCTACCGCGTGGCAACTAACCACGTCGACAAAGACTTGTTATTAAACCCTCTAACGGAGATGGTTTGTAACAAAGGTTGCGAGTTGTTCTGCGAGAGCATACCAGGCTGCGTACTGCAGTGCTACGTGCTGCTTGAAAACCCAGAGCTGATATCCGTTGGTGCGGTCGCTTCCCTCTTGATCTCTGCCACAACGACCGGGTTCACGTCGTCGATGATTACTTTCGACTTTGATGTGGATTTTTCCCATAGACAAAGCCAACCAGCATTTTACGGGTGAGCGAGCGAAGCCGAGCGAGCCTTGTGACAAAAGAGTGTAAAGCGACGACTAACCCTAACCCTCTCCTAACCCTCTCCTAATCCACTCCTTGCCCACTCTTGCTCTCGTGCTTCCTTGCTTCGCTCGGCGCAGGTTCATTCCAGATTCGCACGTCTTGAGAGGACGCTGTTTCATGCTCATGACGGGCATCAGCATGCTTTACAATCTAAGCATGAGCGTAGGTTGCGCCTTGCTGGCAGCGACTGACTCCTCTCTGTTGATCTACATCGTTGGAGGCAACGTGGCGGTTTATTTGGTTGTCAAGGTGGCGAGGAATGATTTTTGGTTCTGGCCACGCGTCGAGGGCGTGGCAGGAGTGTTTGCGTCATTATTACAGCGACTCGTTACCAAAGTGATTGTTGACTTTACCGGTCTGCTACACTTCCGACATCCGAAAGAACTGGGCGGGGCACTGTTTACCGCTTCCATGGTGTGGCCGCAGATCTTCCCCTTTGTTGCACTAGAATTTTTCTTCGAGGGGGAGATGAAGGAGAAGGAGGAACTCCGGGCATTTCTGATCACAAGCTGCGTGTCGTGGTTCGTACTGAATGTTGTGTTCTTTGCAACTATCAACCGTTCTCACATCCACACTTTTTTCTCAACGAAAACGGCACCACACTATATATCTGAGCTCTTCACAGCAGAGGGCACTGGCGACAAGGAGAAGTTCAAGATTGCGTTTAGAACGAGAAAATCGTACACAAATTCAATTCACGACAAGATCAAGCAGTGGGTGACATCAAACTTAGAGGATTGGCAGCGTGACGAGCCTACTTGGTTCCGTCTGGAAGACGTTCCTGACGAGTACCTTCCTGCATCGGTTGTTGCAGCGGAGGGAGGGGCGAAACGGAGGCGAAGCTCAGTCAGCGTTCGGGAATTATTGTTAACGGAATCTTAAAATTGTAAAAGCTGTTGTTTATTAATAGCATTATACTATTATGAAAGAGTGACCGTCGCTGGGCCATCCACTAGGGTAAAGCAGGCGAGCCGATCTTCCTCGGTCCCGCCTATTTTCTTGATCTCGAATTCGCTCTTCGGACTATAGGAGCTCTCAATGTCCTGTAATTTTACTCGGCAGAATGTACACTGGCCGTTCCCCCCGCAGTTGCCGAGCTTTTGTTTCATGCCACGATACACCTCGACCTTGTTCAAGAGCAAAACGTCACGAAGTTTATCTCCCACCTTCGCTTCAAAAACTTTAATTTTGCTGGCGTCAGGGCCTTGGACGCTGATGTCAACTAGTTCACCCACCTCGTACTTGTAAACGAAGTCGTTATTGTTGCTGTTGCTGTTGCTGTTGTCATTGGCCACGTCCTTGGAAGACATAAACGTCACTTTCACTGGAGAAGGACTATTTATGAGCATGGTCATGATGTCGTCAAATGAGGTTTCTCTGACATCGATGTCGTTGATGTCTTTGAGAATTGAATCAGGATCCACATTGTTGTACGCGGAACCCTCAGCATTAACGCTCGCCACAAATGCACCTTTGGTTGGAGTGATTTCCTCCAGAATGAGGCCTAGAGGTTTATCGAGGGTGAATGTTTGAGTTGCGGAGAGAGGAAACGAGAATGGCGGAGATGATGATTGCTGAAACTTTTGCTGGAGCGAACGTGGGGGGACTTTTACATGTGTTGAGAGAGGGGTAGGCCTAATGAAGCCACTAGAATTACACAATGTCAGCAAAACCATGACAAGGCTGAAGAAGAACATGAAAACCTGGTTTTTGTATGTCTAGTAGAGCGTTGCGTTGTAAATCACAGAGACAGGTCGCGAACTTTTGCTTGAGTTTCAATTGAGTTTTTTGAAAAAGTTCTGTTCACGGTGTCACGTGAGAAAAGGACAAAGGTAGTACGCTGTCCTTCCTCTCCACCCACACCACACCGTAAATTGATACCGTCCGACCCCTTCCAATATATTTTGGCTGCCCTTCTCTTCCAACATCATTGTCGACTCCAAAAAGTAGAGACAATGCTCCTCTGCTTGCCTGCTTTCTGCTTACTTCAGGCATTCATTTCCCCCTCTTTCTCTTTCTCCTCTTCCTCTTCCTCTTCCTCTTCCTCTTCCTCTTCCTCTTCCTCTTCCTCTTCCTCTTCCTCTTCCTCTTCCTCTTCCTCTTCCTCTTCCTCTTCCTCTTCCTCTTCCTCTTCCTCCTCCTCCTCCTCCTCCTCTTCTCTACCTTCCCTCAACCTCAACCCAACCAAAACTACAACCGAAACGCCCCTCAAGGTGCTGTTTCTTTCCGCTGACACTGGAGGGGGACACCGTGCTTCCTCCATGGCACTCGCGACCCAATTCCTCAAGCTTCACCCAGCCACGACCTACGACCTCCTCGACATTTGGACTACCGACGGTTGCCGTCCCTACAAGAACCTCGTCCCCACCTACACCTTTCTCTCTGCCCACCCGCGCCTGTGGCGTTTCCTTTACCACCTCTCCAACACTACGCCTTACGCAATCATGATGAACCTCCACACGAGGTTCATGTGCGAGCGAAAGATACGAAAAACTATTGCGTCCTTCGAAGCTGACGTTGTAGTCAGCGTGCACCCTACAATGACTGCTGTTCCGCAGCACAGTTTGCGAAAGATTGAGAGACGAACTGGGCGGCACACTCCAATCTTCACGGTTGTGACCGACCTGGGTTCCGGGCACTGCACGTGGTTCACCAGAAGGTGCGAGAAGATGTTCGTCGCGTCGACGAGGATCCGGAGGTTGGCACGTCGGAGGGGCTGGGTATCAAACAACAAGCTCGTTATGAGCGGCCTACCTATTCGCGAGTCGTTTGCGACGCAAGCGGCTGCGCTGAATGGGGATCGGCACAGCAAGGAGTCGTTAAACTACGTGGGGAAAATGAGGGATAGGTTGGGAATTGATCCTATCAGAAAGGTGGTGTTGGTGATGGGGGGGGGCGAAGGTGTGGGCAGCCTGGGAGATATTGTCGACGAGCTTTACAACAAGCTGACCGACGAGGGAACGAAGGCCACTGTCGTGGTTGTTTGCGGAAGAAACGAGAAGCTCAAGAAGGACCTGGAGGGGAGGGACTGGGTTCTAGAAGCAGAGCCAAAACGAGGAAAGAGGGAGCGAGTAAAGAAAAGGCTGAGGAGAGGTGCGGCTTGGGTGTCGGGAGACGAGACGTGGGTGAAAAACAAAGGCTTGGTCAAAACGACGCAAACTGTCGAGGAGAAAAAGAATGTTCACGTCATTGGGCTAGGGTTTGTCAAGAATATGGACGAGTGGATGGTTGCATCTGACGTTCTGCTGAGCAAAGCCGGTCCCGGGAGCATCGCGGAGGCTGCGAGCGTCGGCCTTCCAATCATGCTTACTTCTTTTTTGCCCGGACAAGAGGCTGGCAACGTGGACGTCGTCGTGGATGGAGGTGAGCGAGCCCGGAAAATGGACCACAGTCGCTAAATCCACTAACTTACAAAAAATAACCCACTGCGGCGAAGGATTTGGGGATTACTCCTCAACTCCGAGCAAGATAGCGACTGTTGTCAGCAGGTAAAGTGTCGTTGTTTGTTTTACCTTTACCTTTCACCCCCCCTCCTCCGCTCACCCCACCCCACCCACTCTTTTCACCCACCCAATCTTTTCACCCACCCACTCTTTTCACAGCTGGCTTCAGAACGAATCTATTCTATCGAAAATGAGCAAGAACGCGAGCAAGGCGTCAAAACCCGAAGCCGCAAAGGAGATTGTCAAAGTTATTTTAGAGAGTGCATTAGTATGGAGGGACTTGAACGACGTTGGTGACAGGAAGAAACATAACTAAATATTTTGTTTGTTTGAAATTAAGCTCTTTCTTTCACAACAACAACATAAAATCACCGTGATTGGCTGCCTCACTCCCTGAGGTGAACTTGCCATCGTCGCACGAGGTGCAAGTTGACTGAAGGAATTTGCGGGATAGACGCTGCAGCTGTCTGCCAGCGAGGACCCAGCACTGCTGAAGGTGACAACTATGCAGTCCATGCAAGCGCTTTTCTCAACGTTCGCGTACTTCCCCCCATTGCAGATCGAGCACGTTGGCAAGCCAGACGAGTCAGCGACGTAACCGCCAGCGCAATCGCTGCACGCTGTCTGGCCCGGAGCGAGCTGGTGCTTTCCAACCCGCACGCTGCGCACTCCTGCTGGCCAGTGTCGGCCGTGGCCTTTCCCGAGAGGCACTGGGTGCAGGAAATGCTTCCAGTTCCACTGGCGTGCTTTCCTCCAGCACAATCCGTGCAAGCGGAATTTCCAGTTGTGCTGCGAACTTTCCCTCCGTGCAAACATCTCACTTATTATGCAAAAAACTAATTTTTGCCGACGGTGGAGTTTGGAGGGGTGGAGTTTGGAGGGAGAAGGTGGACAAATGACGAGATGTCACCATCGTGAAGGAGAAAGAAGACCGAAACTGGGTGTGGATTGAAACCGGAGTGAACCCCAATAGACAGCCCCCCTGATGTTACCGAAGGGTAGCAAGAGAGGCAGAAGGAAGTCGCTTCGAAGGATTTGATTTAGCTTCTGGATTCGGCATAGGGAGGCTGGAGGGGAGAGAGGAAAGAATATGGAGAGGGGATGGTGAAACCTTAATCATCCATGGGCACACCTTCAAAACTTTACATTTTGATTTGGCACGTTTATGCATTTCACAAGCGAGGCACTCACAATCTCCAAATCACGCGTATTGCCACCTTTGACCATCCGTCGGACCCAATATGGCAACCAATGAGCACCACAAATGGCTAAAAAAGCGTGATTGGCCCGCGGTACAAGAAACCATGGCTGACCCAGGTGTGGACGATGATTTGCTCGGGAGAAAGTACAAGGAGAGAGATGAGCATGGACGACTGCCACATCATTGGATGGCAGCGAAAGCTCAGACACACACACATGCTCTTGCCTTTGTGGGCGTGTATTCGATTTGGCACAATCCAGAGGCCCTCACCACACGAGACAATAAAGGCGAAACTCCCATCGACATTGCCCGTAGGAGTGGAGCCTGTGCTGAGATCATCGGCTTGCTCTCCCACACTCCCGAGGAAGCTCGTTCGTTGGGTGGTGATGAGATGCACCGCTTGTACGCACCAGTGGCTTATTGGTGGGAGGAGATGCTTGGGTGGATCAGTTCACGATCGTATGCAGACTGTCACAAGTGGATCAATGAGCACGATGACGAGTTGGTGCGTGAAGTGCTCAAATACATGAATTCTGAACTTCTTCGACAGGTTGCTTGCTGCAGCCAGATATACAGCGACTCCCTCGTGTTTCTTGCTCTTCGAATGATCCATCGGAACCCACTTTCACTCACCACTAAAAACGACCAAGGCAACACAATGCTCGAGTTTGCCGAGTCTACCCAATTCAGTGCGTGCAAAGAGATCGTAAAGGTCCTTCGCCTTACCCCCGAGGACATCTCCTCCAACCCCTTCCCCACCCTCCTCCGACAACACCTCCCCAAACAGTTTGTCGACGAGGAGGTCTTCGGCGTCTATAACAACGCTTGCACGTTCATCAAGCACATGAAGTACGACAAGGCTGAGCTGGTAGAGGTGGAGGACATGCTGAAGAAGCCTACCCACAAGTGCGACGTCTGTAAGACTGCCACAACGAAAGCTTGCGCACGGTGCAAAACCAGCTACTTCTGCTCCGCCGAGTGCCAGAAGTCGGCGTGGAAGAAGCACAAGAAGGTTTGCAAGGCGCCGACGAGCCCACCATCGAGTGAAGCAGAATTGCGGGTTTTGCATGAGGGCATGCTGCTACTGAACCGGTGCATCCAGGAGCCTGGAGCTGGAGACGGACCCACAAGTGTGGTATTAGATTTCTTGAGAGACTGCGGAGTGCCGAAAATAAAAGGACTCAAAGGAAGTAAAAGAAAATAGCTTGTAAAATTAAAAAGGAGCATTTTTTAGCGAAACAACAGAGCTAAGTGCGCAGAAGTACGCGGAGGGGGCCGCGTAGGATGTAGAGGTGAAGGTGGAAGCGAGAGTGTTGATTTTGCGAGTTTGTGAAGTGTTTTGTCTTGCGTTTGCGCTTGTGGCGAGTGTTGCGTTTGAGCGTATTGCATTTGCGAGTGTTCCATTTGAGCGTGTTGCGTTACGTTTTCACATGAAGTGTTTGCGCGGGTTAAGTTGCGTTTGCGAGTTGCGTTTGCGCGTGTTGCGTTTGCGCGTGTTGCGTTTGCGCGTGTTGCGTTTGCGCGTGTTGCGTTTGCGCGTGTTCCGTTTGCGCGTGTAGCGTTTGCGAGTGTTGCGTTAAAGCGTGTTACGATTGAGCGTGTTGCGTGAGCGTGTTGCGTTTGAGCGTGTTGCGTTTGCGCGTGCTGCGTTTGCGCGTGCTGCGTTTGCGCTTGTTGCGTTTGCGCGTGTAGTTTGATGCGCGTGTAGTTTGATGCGCGTTTAGTTTGATGCGCGTGTAGTTTGATGCGCGTGTTGCGTGTTGAAGGGAACACAGAGAACTATATTAGAACAAACACTACTTACGGGTTGCGCTTTTAGATGTTATAAAAGAACAAACTTGTTGCATTT
>BRYC01000309.1:13988-30730 GCA_030267985.1 Parmales sp. scaly parma | reverse complement strand
ACATTATTCATTCCATTCAATGCGCCTCGCTTCGCTCGGCGCTTCCCAGTTGAATTCAACATGTACCTGCGTGACTGTTTCAACAATGTCGACGACAAGACCCCCTCGATGCTCGACGAAACCGAGCTGAAGCGAGCCGAAATGCTGGTCCTTCGAGACCAGCGTAAAAAGCAGAAGAAGGAAGTTCGGGCGAAGGGGCTCTCGAAAAAAGCGCAAAGGCTGTTAGAGAAGCAGGCAATGGTTGAGAAGAAGCGCAAGGCTGTTGAGGCCACCACCAAGACCGTCGTAAAGCTGACCCCTCCACCAAGCGGAAAGGCGGCCCAGGTCGTTGCGAGGAAAGAGCGGAAGTCTTTGAATCTCGAGAAGAAACAAAAAATAGAAACAGAAGCAGAAGCAGAAGCAGAAGCAGAAACAAACGGCAGCTCATCGTCGTCCTCGTCGTCTTCGTGTCCCTCATCTAGTGACTCAGAATCAGAAAGTAGTGGTAGTGATAGCGACGATTGATTTAATTTTCCACAAAAATTTTACATTCTCCTGAACCGAAAATAATCAACCACGGCTCCAACATCCCCTTCACCTTCAAAAATCATGAAGATTGTCTTCACCCCCACCATCTCTCCAATTTTCACCTCCCCCTTGTAATGCAAGAATTCCTCGCCGCCTTCGTCTACATTCACCTCCGCAACCACCGTCCAATCGTTCGGCTCCGGCGAATCCACAACGAAGAGAATTCTCGCTCCGCCAAATACACCCCTAGCGAAAACGTCAATTTCCAACCCCCCCNNNCCCCCCCCCCCCCCCCCCCCCCTTTCCAAAGTTAACCATGTCGTATCTCGCCCAGCTTCCGGCCGGAACCGGTTCTACGCCCTCCGACGAGAAATGGTCGACGCTGAATCCCAAGCCCAGCCTCTCTGTAGTCCAGAGATTTTTAGTCCGATCGTAGTTCTCTGCTTCTATTCTCCTGAACGCGTCCACCCCCCCTCTGACGTGTGCGTTTCCCCCATCATGACCAACTAGCGAGAAATCCCACTTTTGGTAATATTCCTCGTCCCCCTCATACTCGTAATTAAACAAGTCTTTCTCCCACCACCCCTTCCCGTTCACCTTCCACGGGTCATTGTTGATCTGTGACTCGCTATCAAAATGTTTACATGCGCCTCTCCCGATCATCCGCGCGTCGTCGTAAACGTTGCTGTTACTCTCAATGATCGCCTTCCCCCTGAGATCGAAGTCGCTAAAACCGTACTGCTGCACCTGTAGCAAGAGTGGGTCAACACCATACACACCACCATACACTAGTTGTGACTAACTCGCTTCGCTCGCTGCTCGCTCCGCTCGCTCACTCACTCACTCACCTGCTGCCTCTGTCCCCCCGTTGTTGTGTTCATCACCACACTCAAATTCGCGTTCCAGTAGTTTAACCCTCCCCCCAGCCGATTCTCGTCGCAGCTCCTCATCGCGTAATAGCTGTCGCAAGCACTTCCCTTCGTAATCCTTTCGTCGTCGCAATAAACACTCGGAGGCAACACCAATTCCCTTTGCGTGGTATTCACGACGATATTGTTTCGGATCACCACCCCTCCCATTGGAATCGAAACGTGGTCAATCTCGAAAACCTGCGAAATGTTTGAATCCGCGACGATATTGTTCGTCACCGACTCATTCACGCTTTTTATCATGAACACCGCGCAGTTACTAAACCCCCGAGCGGGGCAATTATTCTCGAACGCAACATTACTGTGAAACGTTGTAGTGGGTGAAAAGTCATCGGCAAAAAAAACGGACAAGGCCCCATTGCCTTCGTTGTCGTGGACCGAATTGTACTCGAAAGTGTTGTTATGGCCAACCCCCCACGTTTCAAAAATTCCGCCGTCCAATCCAGCTCGATTACACAAGTACACGTCGTTATACGCAACCAAGTTGTTGTGCGCAAACAAAACCTCGTTGATCGCATACTCGTTATCGCCACCTCCATACCAACTCAGGTACTTTCCCCAGTACTTTCGTACTCCATTGTCAAGCGGGAAATTGTCTGGTGAGTCCGGGCGCGCAGTCATGTAAGGCATGATACCGTAAATTCCCACCGCATCTCTTGCGAACCGACTTATCACATTATTCATGATGGTGTTGTGGTTGCTGCGCGTATCGTATTGAGTGGTTAGATCTGAAGTAGTGGGAGTCGCCGTCCCTGAACAATCGCTTTGCGTAAAAAGATGCGCCTGGCCGAACCCGCCGCCGTGTTCAAATCTTTGCGCCTAAAACCTCCATACGTTGAAGTTACGGTCGATCCAATGATTCGCCCTTTTTTAGTTTTTTTCGCTTCGCTCCGTCGAGTCGTCGCTCACCTCTGAAATAGCCACACCCCCGACCCGTACAGAATCTGCTTCCCGCCGTCGTCGAAGGTGTTGTTGACAATTTTATGATGTCTGTTCACGTCAGCGTCCTCGCTGTCTAGAAATCTAGTGTCCCCCGGTCCAACACCGTTCGCGTACAAACCGAATCCGGCCACGTCACGAACTGTGTTATTTACGATTGTAAAGTTGCTCGCTCGCTCCTACAAATTGAGTGGAATAGTGTTAGTTTAGTTTCGTAGTGGCTCGCATGCTCGTCTTCCTCAAGGCTCGCTCGCTCGCTCACCTGGAGCCAAATCCCGGCCACGCCTGCCGCGAGAATTTCGCAGCTGGTGATGAAAATATTCGACGCGTTGGAAGCGAAAATGAGGCCAGACGCCGATTTCAACGGAGTCGCGTTTTGGAGGTCGACGGCCTTCGGGTCGCCATCCGTGTTGCGGCAAGGTGCTCCGCCATACTGCGGATTTGTTTCGCACGAAAACGCATACTGCGCCGGGGTTGGGTTAGTTGTGGCTAGCCCGCTGGGTTAGGGCGCTCACACTCACCTCCAACGGAACGTCGCTGCCAACAAATCGCACGTTACTCAGCTCGATGTGGTGTGCGCTGCCGATGAACTCGACAACCTTTTGATTCTGCGTTTCTGTTATGTTATTGAACGTCCCTGAACAATCCCTTCGACCAAAAAGATGCGCTCACCTGCACAACCGTCACGACAACATTACTATTCAAATCAACATCCACCCCTCCAACCGAAAACGGCCAAAAGAACAGAGTGTGATCACGCACAGCCCACTCTCCCTCGTTGTCCAAAAGCTCCAAAGCCCCAGCAATGTAATTCTGACCAGTGCTCGGCTCAAAGCCCTCTGAGCTCATCTCGACTCTCCGTTTCGAAGCGTTAATCTTGAGCACCTGCGGAATGAGTGGATTAGTTTAATGATGAAGTTATCCTTGCTGTGAGCGAAGCGAGCCAGCAACACCATACACTTGTTGTGACTGGCTCGCTTCGTTCGCGGCTCGCTTCGCACCTTTCTGAAATTGCTCGAATAACCTGCCCTCGTAAAAACCACGCACTGACTCTTCTCGCAATCCATTTTTTGGGGCAGAGCCCCCTGACTGTACGTGAATCCGCCTTGATCGAAATCGGTTACGTTCAGATAACCGGAATTCACATCAGGGGACGAAGCAAGGTTTGCCGAGAGTGAATCCTGAGTCAAAGTTCTGAATGTTGCCCTTCCGTGCGAGTCTGTCATGTGGGGTGGGAGGGGGGCAGACCAAATTGGGGAAGAAGGAGATTTGGTCCAATCTGTTTCAGGTATGAGAACCCCACCGTGGAGCGTAGGGGGGCTTGAATCGTCTTCAGCCGCGAACTTCACAATTGAGTTTGGATCTGGAGAATCATCCTTTGTGAGCACTAACGAAATATTATAGTAGTTGCCCGGTGCAATGAGAACTGTTATGTTCGTGTCTGGATCTGACTTCAGTTGATCTCTAATTGATTCTTGAGCTTGATAAAGTTGTTCTTCGGTGTTGACATGATGTAGGATTTCTGACGATGAAGTAACCGAAGGGCTGGAAGTTCTGATTTTGATTTTGAAGATTTCCGGCAGCAATAGAGTGAGGGCAACCGATACCACCAGCAAAAGTGCGAATTTAGTCATCGTTGTTGGTATCTTGTTGCAATTTGCGAAATTGTGCGATAATTTTTTTACTTTCGAGCAAGACCAACAAAACCAGCACCAAAAATATTACAAACATTACACCATTTTCAGATGTCTTATTCAAACACACCCACCACCACCCTCTTGGCTGCTGCCGGCATAACAGCAACAGCCGCAGTAACTCTTATATACATTTTAACCCCCTCGGCCGTCCTAAATCCTTTCACCCCCCCAGCTCCCGAAACCTTTGAGGATGAGGACAAGCACGCCCGGTTTCGCCTGACTGAGTCCCGCTTAAAAAAAGCCCTCCTCAACACCAATTCGAAAACCTGCTTCGATGCCATTGTGATTGGCGCCGGTCCTGCCGGAATGTGCGCCGCAGCCTCCCTCGCTCGGCTGGGCCACTCCTGCTGCGTTCTGGAGCAGGGCGAGGAGCTCGGGGGAGGGGCTCACGTCTTCTCGCTGAAGAACTACGAGTTCGAGACTGGAGTCCACTACCTTGGTACTGACAGGGAAATGGAGAAGATGCTCGCCTTCGCGACGTGCGGGCAGCTCGCCATAGCGGACATTGGGACGGAAACTGAGGAGGGGCGAATCTACGACGAGATTATCATTGGGGAGAACTCGGATAACCAGACTTCATACCCGTTCATGAAGGGAGCCGACAAACTCACGAAAATGCTCAAGTCTAACTTCCCGGACCTTGCGGATGGGAAGCGCATCGATGCCTTTGTGGGTAGAGTAAATGAGTGCAGGTCCAAGGTGAGCGAAAAGAAAGTGTGAAGTGCATTTTATTTCTAATTCATAACATAAACATAAACATAACTAACACGTGAAACATAAATAGAAATTCAAAAACGAGGCTGCGTGGTTCTTCCGGCTGAAGGCCGTCGCCTTCCTCCCCCACAAAGTTCGGTTCTTCCTGCAGGTGAGCGAGCGAAGCGAGCGAGCCTTGTGGAAGACGAGCATACTCGCGATGAAGTGCGCGAAATGGCTGCAGTCAAATAATGGCTACATACATCCGCTACTAAACTAACCCACCCAATTCGTTCGTTTGGCTCGCTTGGTTCGCTCGTCCATCAATAAAATGCGCCTCGCTTCGCTTGGCGCAGAGGTGGCTAGGCCGTGCCTTCTGGCTGCAAACCCAAGAGACTGCCGAGAACTTCCTCCGGTCCATAGACGTCGAGCCGAACTCGCGCCTCGGGGACGTGATGCTCGGCCAGTACAGCGACGCGGGGGTCAGGCCCGATTTGCTCTCCACCGCGCTGTATCTTGGAGTTGTGAGCCACTACATTGAGGGGTCGAGGTACCCCATCGGAGGGTCAGGGGCGATTCCGCGGAAGATGAACAACGTCATCAGAGCGGCGAATGGAGGTGAGCGAGCAAAGCTACGCGAAATCAGACGGCTACAGACGGCTACAGACGACTACTGAACTAACATTATTCGACTCAATTCGTTGAAAATGCACCTCGCTTCGCTCGGTGCAGTCTCATTCGTCCAAGCCAACGTCTCCAGCCTCATCCTGATCCCAAACAAGAAGAAAGTTGCCGGCGTGGTGGCAAACAGAATGGAAATCCACGCGCCAATCGTAATTAATTCTGCCGGCGCCCTTCCCACCTACGAGCTGCTGTCTCCACACATGGACGTCAGCAGCCAAATCACCAGCTTGAAGAGCACCGACGAACCCTCCGTCGCGTTCATCTTCCTGTTCGTTGCACTGGACGTCACTTCGCAGCCGGAGAGCGAGAGGGACGACAGCAGCCACAACAGGTGGATATATCCCCAAGGCAACCACACCCAGTTCGAGAAGGACGTGGAGTCGACGAAACCCTGGGAGCTGCCGGCGAGGCTGTTTGTGGCCAGCGGAAGCAGCAAGGATGGAGGCTGGGAGGGGAGGCACAAGGGAAAGAAAACTGTTGTTGTTTTGGCGGCGTGTCCGTGGGGTTGGGTGAGCGAGTGGAAGGACTTGAGTAAGAAGGAGCGAGAGGCCAACAAGGAGTACCAAGCATTCAAGGAACTGACGCGCGAAACTCTTTACAACCAAGGTTTCCTCCGTGTCTACCCCCACCTGGCAAAATACGTGAGCTTCACCGATGTAGGCACACCACTCACTACAAACAACTTTCTCGCCAAGGCACAAGGAGAATGCTACGGCAGGAGCGCCGTGCCGAAACACTGGGCTTGCCCGGAGCTTAGCCCAACTACGTGCTGCAAGGGGTATTACGGCAGCGGGCAGGACTTTGGAACGTTGGGATTAGCCGGAAGCTTGGCTGCTGGATACACAGCAGCGAATTTGGCGGGAGGGTGCGTTAACGTGAAGAACGTGTTGCTGGGGTTAGAGTTGAGCAACTTGGCAGGGGAGGAGGCGATTTACGGTTAAAATATATTAATAGGGGATTCTTGAGATGAGATGGCAAACGTTATATCTTTTTCTTTAAAGGCACTTGAGCAAAAAGGCTTCCCCACAATTAGGACAGGGCAACGTAGTGTCAATTAGGAGGATTCCACAATTGCTACAGTCGTTTGGTTTCGTGGCAAGGATGCGGGCTTCAGCCTCGGTCAACAGGTCGTCATCGTCATTTACATTTTCAGATAGGATGTATGTTGACTTACGGTGCGATGGTGAATTTTTTATTCTCTCCTGCTCAACAAGGAGCGCGTTGGCTTCAACGAGTATCTGGGCATTGATTTCAGTGCTGAGCTCAGCAAAGAGGGAAGCAGCGTCTTCTTGGCTTTCGGTCTTCGCAATGTATGCTGACGTGGGAGAGAGAAGACCCGGGTCGTGTTCATCGTCCTCAAGAGTGTTCAGTACCGCTTTTAGCATTACTTCGTCAAGCTCGGGTTGGTCATGCTCGGGTTGGTCAAGCTCGGGTTGTAAGTCAGGGTTTGGATTGGGAGATGGAGGTGGAGGTAAAGGTGTTTCGTTCGGTAGCGCTTCGGGTTTTTGGCAGCAACTGAACATAACTATTCCTGCTGTTTTGTCTTCAGATTTGACGGGGGAACGAGGGCTAAACCTGAGCTGAGGGACAATCTTTAAAAAAGTACATTTTGACATTTTCACCGTTTAAAGTAATGGCGTCCAATGAGTACCACAAGTGGCTGAAGAAGCGTGATTGGCCCGCGGTGCAAGATGTGATGGTTGACGAAGATCGGGACTTAGTCGTGAGAAAGTACAAGGAGAGAGATGAGCATGGACGACTGCCACATCATTGGCTCGCAGCGAAAGCTCAGACACACACACATATTCTTGCCTATGTGGGCGTGTGGTCGCTTGAATTCAATCTACAGGCCCTCACCACACGAGACAATAAAGGCGAAACTCCCATCGACATTGCCAGTAGGAGTGGAGCCTGTGCTGAGATCATCAGCTTGCTCTCCCTCACTCCCGAGGAAGTTCGTTCGTTGGGTGGTAAGGGGATGGTCCGCTTGTACGCACCAGTGGCTTATTGGAGGTATGAGATGGATGGGTGGATCAACTCAAGATCGTATGCAGACTGTCACAAGTTCATCGATGAGCACGATGACGAGTTGGTGCGTGAAGTGCTCAAATTCAGCAATTCTCAACCTCTTCGAGCCATTGCTTGCCATAGCCAGGTATACAGCGACTCCCTCGTGTTTCTTGCTCTTCGAATGATCCATCGGAACCCACTTTCCCTTACTGCTAAAAACGTCCATGGCCACACGGCCCTCGAGTATGCTGAGCACCCCCAATTCAATGCGTGCCGAGAGATTGTAAAGGTCCTCCGTCTCACCCCCGAGGACATCTCCTCCACCCCCTTCCCCACCCTCCTCCGACAACACCTCCCCAAGCAGTTCGTCGACTCGTCAATCTTCGGCACCTACAACACCGCTTGCACGTTCATCAAGCACATGAAGTACGACAAGGCTGAGCTGGTCGAGGTGGAGGACGTGCTGAAGAAGCCGACCCACAAGTGCGACGTCTGTAAGACCCCCACAACGAAAGCTTGCGCACGGTGCAAAACCAGCTACTTCTGCTCCGCCGAGTGCCAGAAGTCGGCGTGGAAGAAGCACAAGAAGACGTGCAAGGCACCGACAAGGGTGGCGGCGAGTGAGGCAGAATTGCGGGTTTTGCATGAGGGCATGCTGCTACTGAACCGGTGCATCCAGGAGCCTGGAGCTGGAGACGGACCCACGAGCGTGGTATTAGATTTCCTGAAAAACGATTCGGCGTAGGTAGAGCAGGTTTTGTACCCCCCCCAATTTAAATGAAAAAATTATTCCCGAAGCATAAAATGTCAGGAGGATAATAGTCTCACGTTTAAATTATCTTCCTCCCCATCCCCATCCCCGTTCCTCTCTTCCTCGCCATTTTTCCCCCCACCAGCACCAGCACCAGCACCAGCACCACCCCCACCAACATATATGTTATTCGAATTTCCTATTACGTTTGCCAGCTCGTTCTCCTTCTGCTTCAACCCATTCAAATGCTTACGCCGCATGCAGCACATGCAGCAGCTCATCCCAACCACAACCACCCCCAGCAAGATGGAAATTAAAATGAGCAGCAGTATCGTATTCCACTGTGACTCGCTTGGGTTGTCAACGTGCGTTGTGGCCAAGTTGCAATTCTCGCACTTTTCGAACAATTCTGGCTGGCACGGAATTCCCTCGTCGCACCCAGCATTTAACGTGAAATCGGCCTTCGAGTAAATCTTCGACATGTGCGCCGAGTTGAAGCTGAAGTCAAATGCGTACCCCTCTTCGGGGTCGTTGTTGTAACAGTAAGGCCCGGTGACTGGGAACCCGTTGTTCATGAGGAACGGGAAAACTTTCTCTCGCATCGGCGTCCCCTTTTTCGGGTAGCTGAACAGATGCCAGTCGACCTTGATGCTCATCGTCTTGTTCCCGCTCTCGTCGTCGATGCCCTTCTCGAACTGCAGCAGCGGCAACAGTGGCTTTACATCACCGTTTTCGCAAGTTGATTTGTATTTCTTGAAAGGGTCTTTCATAAACTCCTTCCCCTCCCCCTGTACCGCAATTGTGCTCGTCTGAGCTGCGACCCCCAAAATTCTATCGAAATCAAGCGGATCTAGTGTGATATTGTAGTGGTACGGCGGCGTCAAGAACTGGGTGGTCGCCTGCGCGTTGCTGTACAAAAGTTTGGTGATGTTCGACGTATTTCCCCCGTCCGGCGCCAAGACTGTGTATGGGCCGATCCACCCGCCCGTTGATAGCAGCTGCGAGTCGTCTTCCCCCAAAACCTTTAAATTGGCTTTCAAGTCGAACGCCATGTTCAAGTACACGAGGGCATCGCCTGCGACAACAGTCCGATTGGTTATGCTTGCGGGAACGCAAGTTTCGTCCTGCTTCTTGTAGCCTGTTGGTGTGGCAATGCAAACTTCATTTTTGTTGAAAATGTCGCAGTTGTTGTCGCATTGGTAGTTCGACAGGGGGTCACAAGTGATGTGAATAACCAGGTAAGAGTCCAGCTTTGCGTCTATTAGTAAATTGTTCACTTCAGGCACTCCCACCTTGAGTTGCCATGTACCGAGAATAGAGTCCCATTCTGTCCAGTTCTTTAGGGCTGAGAAAGTCGGGGTGGGGTGAGAGAGGGTTAGGAATAGGGTGAGGAGTTGGGAGACTGTCATGCTGACATATATGAAGTTCTACAAAATTTTAATAACTGGCACACTGGCCAATCAGAGAAGAACAACTTCCACATTTGTCAACAAATCCTCACTCCTATTTTGAACAAACTTTATAATACCTCCTCTCCTCTCCCCTTCTCCCTCAATCACTTCCACAAGTTAAACACAACCTTCTTCAAAAAACCTTTGGCTAAATTTTAAATTTTCCACATGTCCACACGTGGAGAAGCTTCGATCGGCATTCATGGGATGTGGGGGTTTTCACCTGCGATTGATCTCTTGTCCCCAATCTCAACAACCCGGCCTAATCCTAAGTCGAAGTTGCCGCCTCCACCTCCATCCGGTTCCACCACATCACAAGTCCCAATCAAAATCCTTCTCCTCCAGACGTGTGACGTTCGGCACATCATCAAAACACTTTCTTGCCGTCTCCGCCACACTCCACAGGGCACCAAACCTCCCCCTATTCACTTCTATACATTTGACAACCCTTGCGAGACCCTCGCCCGGAACCTCCTCTTGTTGACTCTTCTTTTCGACTGGGAGATTCCGATCCGTCAGCGCAGCACCCTTTTCCTGGAGGTGTTTGGAAATTCCCTGGTACAGCAGCGCACGGCTCGTTACATTTCAGCGGCGGGGAAGAATCTCATCCAGCTGGTTTGCAACTCGAAGGTGAATTTTTATTTTTTTTTGGACATTTTTTTTTCGTCCGCTTTGCACCAACCCACACTAACCCTCTTGCGCAGCCCGAGACGGCCGGGATTCTCGGGTCTATGGTCGACCTGAGCTTGCTCAAGTACAGGGAGAGGGACTCTCTTGAGGGCATCTTCAAGAGCTGGGACGAGGGCGACAAGAGCTTTGACGTTGTATCGCTCCGCGACCACCGTTTAAGGTACTACTACGGGGAGCGCTACGACAGCAAGAAAAATGTGCTGGACTGGGACTACCAGACTAGGGTTAAGAAGGTGGCCAGCATCATCCACATCAGGCAGTATCGCGAGTGGCGCGATTCTGGGATTGCGTTTGAGTTCGGCGACGCCACCTACAACGTTCCCAATCGATCGACCCAAAGTTATACTACCGGCATGATGAAGGGCGGGAAGGACCGGGGAATCAAAAAGGAGGTTAAGGGCTATTGGTTGGACATAATCGTGTCGCCGTATGTTGCTTTTTCCGTAGGCGTTGAGCCGGTGAACCAGGTGAGCGATTATATAATTTGGCCCCCCTCATTCACATCCACCAAATCCACATCCACATCCACGTCCACATCCACATCCACTACTAACGACCTGCGCACAGTTCGCCAAGGATCTCTTCTACATTGTCAACGAGGGGACGGGAACGGAGCAACACAAGCACCACGCGGTTGAGGTGGCGACCTATAATGTCATGAGCATACTGTGGGAAATTGAGACGAAGTCGAAGGTGAGCGAGCGAAGTGAGCGAGCCTTGTGACAGAAGAGTGCGAAGCTCCGTGTGAAATTGCTATACTATACATGGCTACATCCACTACTGAACTAACCTACTCAACTATTTTTGCTCGCTCACTGCTCTCAACCTTCGTTTAAAATGCGCCTCGCTTCGCTCGGCGCAGTACCAGATGAAAAAGAAGGGCGACATATTTTCGGGTTTGGGGGGTGATGCGAGTGACGTGTTGGTGATGGAGGCGGGGGCGGCGTTTGAGAAGGAGAACAAGGAGAATAGCGAGAAAGAGAAGAATGGGGAGAATGGGGAGAATGGGAAGGGGGAGGGGGTGGTGAAGGAAATCGAGGCGGAGGCGCAGGCGCCCATTTCTGACATAGAACCGCCAACTCCAGAAGAAAGGGAAAAGCTCAAATTAGAAGAAGAGCAGATGGAGGCTGAAAAGCAAGAGAAAAAAGAGCGCCTGCTGATCCGCCAGGCGGCAAATAGGGCCAGGAACATCGTCGAAGCCCTCTCAAACGTCAAAATCTTCCCAATGAGCAATCCCGAGAAGGACAGCGTCAAGGTCAGCCTGCTGGCCAAGCCGAAATTCAAGAACTTCTTCGATCACGTCTTTGTTAGCCAGCACGCCGTTCACCACGTCGGCGAGGAGGGGTTTTGCGATATAATTAAAACTGGTGGGAGCCTGAGGCTGGAGACGGGGAAGCACATCTACGCGCTGCAGGAGGCGCAGCTGAAAGAATTGGCGAGCAAAATGGGTGAAATGGTGTTCGCCACCAAGGCACTTGAGGTGATCGAGCGAAGCGAGCAAGCCTTGATAAAGACGAGCATACGAGCCACTACTAAACTAATCCACTCAATTCTTTTGACTTCGCTCGGCGCAGTTCGCGGATCAAAAATGCTTGCAGGGTGGAAAGAGCTCCGAGGAGGTGAACTACGACTACGTTAAGGATCTGGAGGTGTTGGAGTTGGTGAAAAAAGAGTAGAGTAGATTCTACGTTCAAATTTTTCTCTCTTCTACAAATTAGAATAAATGTTTTGCTGTCTCTCTCGTTCCGCCTTTTGTTCCGCCTCTCGTCCCGCCTCCCGCTCCGCATACTGATGCGTGGCCCATTCTGCCGGGGCGGCAAAACCCAGTGCCAATTGAACTTCTTCCATCTCGGCCTTTAAGTCTTGCCCTTTCAAACTGTTTATCCGCTGCACCGAGCGAAGCGAGGGGTTTTTTTTTAATGAAGAAAAGAGCAAAGAGCAAAGAGCAAAGAGGAAAGAGGAAAGAGGAAAGAGGAAAGAGCAAAGAGCAAGAGCAAAGAGCAAAGAGCAAAACGAGCAAGCCAAACGAATTGAGCGGGTTAGTTCAGTAGTGGATGAAACCGTCTGTAGCTAATTCGCGGGATTTGCTAGAGTCTTCCTCAAAGCTCGCTCGCTTCGCTCGCTCACCTTTGCCTCTTCCCCCTGCTGTGATCCCCACGATTCTGGCTTGTGGGTGGAAACATCTTGACCCACGGCGGTCATGCTAGCTCTCCGCCACTCGTTTGGGATCTTCGCGTCGGCAGCGCTGCTAGCAAAGTTCATTGTGACTTCGGAATGTTGTTTTATTCCCCCAGGCCCGGCAGTCGCCCGTCTCCAATCTGAAGGAATTGAGGAGTTTGAGGAGGTTGAATCGCTTCGCTCCATCCTGCCAGTTGAGGTGACTGCAGGGGACGACGAAAGGTACTCCTCGTCGTTGTCTGAGGAGTCGTCCAAGTCGTCGCTAGAAAACATATCTTCGTCACCATTATTCATTTTCGCCTCCCGTTGTCTGGCTTTTTGGGCCTTCTTCTTCTTCTTGAACTTGTTGTTGATCTCCTGTAAACGTACCGCTTCTTCCATCTGCGCTCGGACAGAATTTGATGCTAGGGTGTCGTCCGGCTTTTGCTCAGGCTCCGAGAGTGATGCCCTCCGCCATTCAGCAGGAATAGAGGGATCTTCAGCTTGGAAGTTCTCCTCCACTTCTGAGGTGGATTTTTCCTCGGCGTAAGCTGAGATGCTAGCTCTCCGCCACTCGGTTGGCACGTCGCCCATAAGAGCGGGGGGTGATTAGAGAGAGTGAGTTGTGAATTTGTCAAGTGTTTAGTTGGTGTAAATTTTAGATTTTGAGTTTTTTTTTTTGTCTTGGATATTTCTGCAAGGTGATCAAGGCAAAGGGCTTTAAATTGGTTTTGTCAAGCAACGGTCTTGTTATCGCCCTAGCTTTATGAACAAGGTTGAGGACGAAGCGGGAGCAGTGAGAAGAAGGAGCAATGCTCAGAGAAGAGCCTCAACCGACCTTGGAGCCACTACTGATCACGTGCAAGTTATTGCTCACGCCTCCACCATTTCTGACAGCAACTATGCAACAGAACTCTCGCAGGACTTTGTTTCCAGCATCCAGTCTGCTGATAACACCCAAATCAAGATGCGAGAATGGAGGAGCAAGAACGACTTGTTCGAGCAGCTCAGCACAAACGAGGAGCTCTTCGACGAGTTCTTCGACAGCCTCGCAGGAGACTTGCAGAAGCCGCTGAAACTGGCCAGGTTAGGGCTGGCGGCGAGACTCCTTGTTGCTTTAGGTTGCACGTACTGTGACGTCGCAACAGACTTTATGATGCTAAATTTCTACCGCACCACAGGGAACAAGAAAGCGTTCAACACGAGCTTGACCATTTTGTGCGTTGCGGTGTTTGTGCAGACATCCAACGCGTTTGACAACAATAGGCATTGCTCAAAGAAGACGAGGTTCTTGCGAATCTTCCAGTCCCTGCTCTTTCTGGATCCAGCGGTGCATACCTTCAGGACCTGGAGTGGGGCTGAGGCGGAGGAAGGCTCAACCAAACTTCCAAAGCAATTGCTGATGTCTACGAAGATCGGCGAGATGTTATTCGAAGCGTTGCCGCAACTAATCCTCCAAGTGGGAGCTTTGATGCGAGCCGACAGCATCTCGCTTCTTCCGGCCGCCTCCATTTGCCTCAGTGTCATGACTGCGGGGTTCATAATCTCTGATATGAGCGTGGGGCTCGAGCGCAGCTGGATGACGCAACAAATCAGGGGTCCTCACACGGCAAAATGGTGCGGAATATTGCCGCTGAATTTCGAGTGGGTTTTCTTCCTCGGCCACATGATGCTGGTCTCGGGGTTCTTCGCTGCCCATGTGCTCGCACTGACGGTAGGGGGGCTGGTCTTGCCGGGCTACGCGATCCCGGCGTACATGGTGAGTGAGTTGGGGCTGTTTCTGTTTTGGGGGTGGAAGTATGGGAGGGCGAGGTGGTTGTTGGGAACTTCAAACAGGTTGGGCTTCTCCGACATCTTGAGGCCGGAGTGGCTCGTCATGAGCTTTGTGCCGATCATGTTCATTGGTTCTCCCTTGTTTCTTGGAGGAAGGACGTTCGCAGGTTGGATAGCGTGCAAACTGATGCTCACGACATTCGTGGTGGTCCAGGTTTGCACCTCGGGGGGTGGGTTGGTTGAGTCGATCAAGCTTTCGTCCGGAAGCATCATGACGCTGCAGCTAGTAGCTGCGGGGTGCGCTGTGGTGGGGTTTCTGCTGATGGTGAGGTTCGCGAGTGATTCGCACAGGCACCTCTTGTTCAAGACGGTAATGACACCGAAGGAGTGTGTTCAACGATATTTCACAACTGACGACTACCCCCTGGACTTCACTTACAATACGAGGGATGAGGCGAGGATGAATGAATTCGCAGCATTTCACCCCTACTTCTTCACCGAATCGAAGGCGAAGGTGCAAGAATGGCTTCTCGGGTTGAGGTCGAGTGACGACCTGTTCTCCTCCGGAGCCGTGGTGCCGAATGGCGTGGACGCCTTCAAAGGTCAGCAATGGTCCACAGTGTTCACCAGGGTCAAATCTCACTTTACCTACTTCAAGGACGACGGCGCGAATAGACTGATCACAACCCACCTAGACAAGCTGCTGGGGGAGATCGAAAGCCGGCCAGCAATAACAACCCCATCCCCCTCTCCCCAACAACCCCCACCTAAAGAGCTACCAGAGATTAAGCTGCTCCGAGAAGAATTGGCGGAGGGACAATCAGAAATTGAGAATCTACGAGCGAAAGTTGCAGCGTTGGAGGCGGAGAACGTCACGCTAGGTAAGGAATCACCTTCTTCAAGTTAACTTCATAAAATGGAAAAATCAAACACAAAAAGTTTGCAAAAGTTATCAGTTTTAAAATCCTGACCACTCTGAGGGATACATCGGTCTATCTGGATCAAACACGCTCCTCGTCAATTTCATCGCGCTCTCTAACTCGCTCAGTGCAATGATATACTCTCTCATTTTGACACTTCCCTCGAACGTGCCCGCCGGCTTCACTAAATCCACGACGTTTCCCAAGTTCGAAATCACCCTTTCGAGCTCCACGTCGATGTACACGCTGTCGTTGTTGATGTTTCGAAAATTGCTCAGGTTCAACGTTTCTCGCAGTTCCTTCTTCACCCCGCCGTGCAGCAGCTCGACCATGGTTACCAACGATCTCCTAATCGTCGCGAGGGAGAGGAAATTGTCCCGTTGGAAGAATTCCTTTTGCTTCACAACCCCCTTGAGATTGACGTGCGTGGGCACGAGCTGCTCCCCCAACAAGAAACACCTCGCCAGAAACGCCACCCCGGCGTCCTTGTTGTAGATGAACGGGTAGGTTGCGTACTGGTAGCTGCAATATGCCGAGCAAAATGAAGTTAAAATTAAGTTAGTTTAGTGACACCTATTCTCTTCTCGTCTTCCTCGCGGCTAAGCTCGCTTCGCTCTTGTCTCGCTTCGCTCTTGTCTCGCTTCGCTCTTGTTTCGCTCACCTCCAGCTAACTTCAACCTCCTGACAATTTTTTGTCTTGCTCTTTGCCAGCTGACTCAACGGAGACAGCGAGCTCTGCAGCGGAGAACGCTTGTGGACGTAGTTCAAATTTCCCAGGTGGTACTCGCAGGAGATGATCGTCATTTGGAGGTGGAGGCGGCTATCGTCAAAAAAACTTGAGACTTCCTCTGTATTATGATATTTTGGTCGAGGAATTGCTGCCCAAGTCGCCGTTCGGACCTTGAGCATCTTGACGATTTCGACCATCGAGTTGAGCTTGTGGGTGGGCTCGTAGGGAGAGGGATCCAGGAGAATTTCAATGCTGCCAAGGTTGATGCCGTAAGACTCGCACAAATGCCTGAAGTAGAAGTAGCCGATGTTGGTGTTTTCTGATGGAGGGGGGCTTATCAGTGTCGTTTTCGGGACGGCGTCTTCTTGAGAGTGGGTCAGATTTATTTCATCCTCCTCTTCTTTTTCATTTTCATTTTCTTCTTCTTTTTCTTCTTTTTCTTCTTCCTCCTCCCCCCCCTCACCCTCCTTCTCCTCGCCCTCGCCCTCGCCCTCGCCCTCGCCCTCGCCCTCACCCTCCCCCTCGTCCTCCTCGACCTCGTTGATAAAATTCGACCAGACAATATCCTCCGCAACGAGATACGGCACGTCAACCTGAACATTACAAAACACAATCAGCCTCGGCTCATAGCTCTCGTCCTTGAGCATCCGGCAGAGAGCGCGGATTCTGCTCGCGTACTCGAGGGTGATCTGACCGCGAACGAGGGGCTTCCCCAACACGACGGCAATGCTTGTCGTGTGTACGTTGGAGAGGGGGGGGGGGTTAACGCCTCCTACGGGGGTGGATGTTGAAGCTGATGTTGAAGCTGATT
>BRYC01000308.1:5668-16580 GCA_030267985.1 Parmales sp. scaly parma | reverse complement strand
CCGGAGAAATGGAAATAGAACTATCGAGCTCCAAACAACCCAAGCAGAGATTGCTCACCCCCACTAAAAAGAAGGACGAGAAGAACTTCATCAAAGACAACATTGTCCGCTCTCGAACAAAAAGGAGCAAGGGGGCGCTCATGGTAAACAACGTGGCGAAAATTAACAACAACGATAACAATGACGATCCCAACACAAACATAAATCAAAACTTCTACAACAACACCAAGAACTTTTCCCCGTCCATTCGAGATAGATCGACATCCTATTTTCACCAAATTAACGAAAATACGTTCAACCATAACAATAACGTTCTGAGGGACAACCCCAACAAAATCAACCTGAGCATGGATTCCAGAATGAACATGTCTGATCTGGACGACTCCTTCTCGCGACAAAGAAGAATGAAGAAGAAACCACTTTACAAATGGGAGACGGCTGGGAGTACAAAAAAGAAAGAATCGGACTTGGAGAGGCAAGTGCGATTGGCCGAAAAAGAAAACAAGACGACAACAGGGCAGGAGGGCAATTACTTTCCAGACGAGCAATTTGATGGCTTCTACCGAATTCCCGGCGCCGAGCCCCCTAAGAAATTCGTTGATTTTCGCATTGTGATAAGCGATGCTGATTTCGAGGATTTTCAGAAACGGAAAAAGTTCAAGGTGAGCGGACGGAGAACGGGATGGAGGGGTAAAATTATAGCTGACATCGCTATCATCAATTCCTCTCTAGGACCGGGAAAAACGCCATGTTGCGCGGCAGGAAGCAATCAGAACCAATGCGAAGGCAAAGAAGGATGCTTCGAACACTTTCAAGAATGAAAAGTATCCATCAATTGATACCCGAGGGGCGCCCAACCCATACCTTGATGCAAAACTTATAGAAAAGCATCTATATTCGCGATAAATTTGTTTTTTTTTACATTATGAAATGATTATATATTCTCCCCACCCCAACCCAACCCAACCCAACCCAACCCACCCCATTACCTCTCTAAGTCCAGCCTTAGATTAAGCCTCGGACACTCCAATTTTATTGCCGGCAATTCCTTCCTCGTCGGCTACTGGCTGCCTCCCCCCAATTTGAGTTCCGTCTGTCTTAAACTGTGCCAGCAGACTCATGAAGAAGAAGTTGGCGAAAACGAACGAGAAGGCAATCGTTGCGCAGAGGAACGTGCCGAAGCTGTGCCGAGTGCATTTGGTTTAGTTGGTTTAGTTTTCATGTCGATTTCCATGTCGATTTCCATGTCGTTTCCATGTCGGTTCCATGTCGTTTCCATGTCACTCACCTCGCGAAAAACACCACATTGCACAGGAACAAGGGGATGCTGGCCATGACGCTGGTCATCATGCCGCTCATCACGCTGACTCCCATCTCGCCAAACGCCTCCTTGACCCTCGCGTCGTTGGTGCCGTCCGCGGTCTTGAAGGCGTAGGCCAGGTGCACGACGTAGTCGACGCTGAACCCGGCCAAAATCGTGATCAGGATGCTTACAATGGTGTTGAGCTTCCAGCCTGCGCCGAGCGAAAATTGAGTGGGTTAGTTTACTACTAGTGGATGTGGGTGGATATGGCCATTTCCGCTCGTTCGCTCGCTCAAGCGCACCTATCATCGTTACGGTCCCCACGACAGAAATCAGAACGAACAGGATGCTCGTGGAGGCAAAAAGTGCAATCAAGAAGTTCTGCGTGCAAAGGAACAGCACGATGAACGCAATGGCAACGCCAATTAGCGCCCCCTGAACCGCGGAGGTGCGATAGATTTTTTGAGTGTTCATGAAGATGAACTTTTGGTCAGTGTCGGTCATCAAGACGGGTCCACAGGCGTCCTTTGCCAGCTTGTCCATGTCACTCGCAATCTGCACAAAGTAGTCGTACTCGACCCTCGTTACATCCTCCCCCAGTCGGCTAAAAGGATCCATCACGCTGCTGTCCACGGTGATGGTGACAAACCTCAGCTTCTGGTCTGCCGAAGAAAAGCCAATGAGGTTCTCGTACTCCTTCTCAATTGTGGCGGTCTGGTTGTTCTCGTCCGCGTTGCAGCTCTTCATTTCGATGAACTGGGACATTGCTTCGTCGACCATGTCGGTTTGGACGGGCCACGTCCAGTTCACATTGGCTCTTTGGCAGCTGTTTGGGAACTGCGGGGATATGTCCCGGTCCCCTCCCGACCCAATGTCCTTCAGCTCGTCGAGAAAGCACACAACGCTGCTCACGCCCTCTTTCGTCGCCTTGACGTGCGTCTCGTCGTGATTTACCATGAACTCGTTGCAGAAGCTGTGTGTAATACATACTGTTAGCTCGTTTCGTTTCGTTTTCGCTCGATTGCTCGCTCGCTCGCTCACCTCAGGATGTGCTCCTGGCACTGGGGATTGAGCTCCCAGCCCTCAATGTACGATGGCTCTCCAAAGTACGTGGTGTTCCGCAGCTGGTTTACCCCGGTCCTGTCTAACTCCCCAATTCCCCACGAGAAGGTGACCACGGCGCCCCTGTCACGAGCAGCAGTGGGGAAGGCGCTGCCGAGAATTGTGATGGACTTCTGCAGCGGGTGCTCGCTGTCTAGGAACTGCTCAGTCTCGGTGGTCGGCTCCAGCTTGGAAGTGAAGACCGCGGCAACCGCGAACCAGGCCAAGCAGACGAAGAAAATGACGAAACGATTGTTCCTGTTTAAGATGAACTTGGAGAAGACCTTATCGTAAAAGTAGGAAACCTTACTTTCCGACTGGGCCTTGAACTCCTCCGGGGTGGCATCGAGGGAAGCACCGGTGGAATTGTGGTTGTCGATGGACGCCTGGCGGCCGACGTGGGTCGACGTGAGGGCAACGTCCATGCGCCCGGCGCAGCAGGATTTGCAGCAGTTGCCTCGTTTTTCATACCTGTTGTGGTAAATCACAGTTGCCGTGCAGAACATCGTCATGACGAGGATGTAGTCCCAGGCAATGACCAAAGCGGCGAAGATGCCGAAACTGGAAAAATGGGGTGCGGGTGGTATTGGTTAGTTAATGTATGGTATGGGGGGTCGCTCAGCCGTCATCCACGCTCACCTCTTGACGTTGGCAATGGGTGACAGAACAGCGCACAAAAAGGCGCTGCAGGTGGTGGCCGACGTGATGAACATGGCAGTGCCGGACTGATGCAACGTTAAGTGTTAGTTTTATTGTTTGTGAAGAAAAAAAGGCAAATCACTACAATCACTGAATCACCCCCCAACTCCAACGCATAACGTCGTTAGACGACGCTATGATGCGTTGGGGTTGAGGGCAAGTCCGCCCTAATTCATCCTCTCGTACAACTGACCTTGCGGTAAACATAGCTCATCCTCGTGGCAAGGGACTTGTTCACATTGGCTCCGCGGAACTGGGACTGCTTGTACGAGTCCATGAAGACAAAAATGTCGTCCGCTCCAATCGCCGCAACGATAAAGAGGCACATGGGGTTGAGGGAGGAGAAGTAATCGAAACCCATAATGTGGGTGAAGAAGTACCAGGAGATGGGGAGCGAGAAGACGATTTCGCAGAGCCCAATGAGGGCGAGGAACCACGATCCGATCATTGCCCGCATGTAGAGGAACACCGCCACGACGGACAGGATAGCCATCATCATGTCGTAAATGAGGACTTGGATGAACACGTCGAAGATGAGCGCAATCATGAAGTAGTAGACCTGTCATGCCGAGCGAGCCAAAATGGAAAGTTAGTTAGTTTTGTTTTTATGGAGGTTTAGACGCGATGAATTGGAACCGGTGACGGGTTCGGCCAGGCGCATCTTTTTGCGCAGAGCGATGGGTGGGGGTTGTGAACGGGACGGTCCAGATGTTTTGTCATGTTCACACCAACGCCTCGCTCGCGGAGACTACTTGCTTGCTTGTAATGAATGCGGATGCTATATATGCGTATATGTGGCTCGCTCTCACCTTCACGTCACCGTTGAAAGCGTCACCAGTGACGGTCCCAAAATCGTCGTACAGCTCGTCAATGATGAAGGCCTTTCGGATGTCTATTTGGGCATCCTCAAGGTCGTCGTCTACCTCCTTCTGCGTCACGTGGCCCGCTACAACACCAGCAGATACCACCTTTGGGTCTAAGGGCTCGCCCCAAGTGGTGATGGAGCGAGTGTAGTGAGAGACAAGGTTAGTCTTTGAGAAGTCCTGTGAGTGAGTGAGTGAGTGAGTGATTGATTTGTGTGTTGGGTAGTTGTTTTGTTTAGGTTAGTTTAGTTTAGTTTAGTTAGTTTAGTTTAGTTTAGTTTAGTTTAGTTTGGGGAAAGAAGGCAGCCAAGCGCATCTTTTTTGCAAGAATGGGTTATTCAAAGACGGTCCAGATTGTTCACGCCATTGCGAAAAAAAGGCAAACACAAATTCGGCCGTAGCTCCAACGCATTGACATCACATCATTGAGCACTCAAAATTAATCACGGTGGCGGGTTCGGCTAGGCGCATCTTTTTGCGAAGAGAGATTGTTCAAGGACGGTCCAGATCAGCACCACTCGCTCACCTTGTCAAAAAAAAAGTCTACGAGAGGCTTCATTAGTGTGAGCTCCTTCATATAGGCCGAGAACATGTGCACCTCCTCCAAATTGTTATTTAGCGTTCCAGTTCCGTTTCACTCGTCCGTCACTGAGAATATGGGTTATGTTAGACAGGGGTGGATGGATGGAGTGAGGTGGAGTGAGGTGGGGTAGGTTGGCTCACCTGCTTTGATGCGACCTAAAATGCTTGCAGTGAAAAACTGGGCCGCCATGGAGTTCTCGATGTAGGGCACGTCGCAGAATATCCTGAGCGAAATGCACAGAGACATGTCGTTGAAGACAGTCGTGCCAATGGCACTGTTGGTGGCGCCAGCGTAGGGGGCGTCGAGAATTTCCATGATCGATTTGACCTCGTCGGTTGGCCACGTTGCGGCGTAAAAGACGTTGATGGGGGAAAGGGGTATGTCGCAGGTTCCGACAGTGGTGTTGTCGTAGTCCGCATACGTTTTCTTGCAATGGAAGGTTCGGAAGGTCGGGTTCTGGAGGACAAGGTCTTCGGTTTTTTTCATGGCCTCTAGGCCCGATTCGGTGAACACACCTTCGGGGGTTTTCGACTCGTAGATCCAGTAGGTGACGTCTGCGGGGTTTGGGGGAAAGGGGGGAAAGGGGGGGAAGGGGAAGGGGAATGGGAAGGGGGGGTTAGGAAGAACATATTATTAAGGAAATATTGCACCCACCTCCACGAAGCTCGTTGGGACGGGTGGTGTAATTCACAGGGAGATTTATGTCATTGTTACGGCTGCGACGCAGCACATTGTTCATGTTGTCTGTGTTAAAAACCTTGTCTCTGGTTAAGAGAAGGGAGTCGTATTTTGATGACCGGACATCCCAGATGTCATAGGCATGGGAGTCATCAGTGATAGGGATCTCATTCAAGTTGGAGAACAGGAGGAACGAGACGAGGAGGCAGAAGCCGAAAACGAACAGCAGCATAATACAAGGGGAGCGGATTATCAGGTTGACAACCTTCAAGTTTCCCTTGTCATCTGAGAACATGGTTTTGGGATGGGATTGGGGGGGGGTGGAGTTGGAATTGGAATCAGGGGAGGTGGTTACTGACACAGAAGAGGCGCCGAGGGTGACAGGCGTGCCCATTGGGACCATCTGCATCTGGGAATTCTTTTCATCAGACATGATGATTATGAACAACTATGATAATTATTGAACTATGATGAGTCAGGCGAGTCGGCGAGAAGGATAGATAGATAACAAGGTTAGAGGATAGAAATTATTTATTGATGGAGTTGTGTTTTTTTGAGGGAGCAGAGGATGAGGGGGAAAAGGGGAATTACTACCTCGCTGATATTTAGTTCGGCGAGGTCGGTTTTGCACGTGTAAATTGCTCGCTCGACCTTGAGAACTCGCCGAAAATGTAAACGACTTGAGACTTTCCACACTCTTCCGGTTTCCCAATTCTAAAATCTAGGGGACACCAAACCCTCATCCTCCCAACCATGATGGGTTACTCTTACTCGGCAGCCAACAATTCAATTCTACCAGAAATGAAACAAGTTCAACTGGTTCTTTCAGCCTCAACCGAGTGGGAAACTCTTTCAGACATACATCTGCAACACCCCCCCCCCTCCCCTTCCCCTCCCGTAGACACTTTATCACACCTTTCCACCACCCTCCCTAATAACAACAACCATAACAATCCTAAAAATCCCATTAATCAAAGTCCTTCTTCAAATCATAGCTCAAACTCAAGCAGCTACTGGAGGAGAGTGTTCAAATCAATCACGCGCGCCAACCAAAACGAAGCATCCCTCCAGCTGTCTCTTGCGATATACAATGGAAAGCAGCGCAATCTAGCTGTCAAGTTCCTGAACACTCAGAGCAATTGCGATGCTAAGCGTAAAAACAACTCGGAGATGCTCCAGGTCGCAAGAGCTGCGAGCGCTTGCACCGAGAGAAAAATGAGGGACATGGTCAACACCAGCAAGAGTCATGCCGGGAAACAAAAGCTGGCGCTGAAGAGTCGACGAAGAACAGTATTACCAATTTCTTTGATTTTATATGTTATGATATTTATACGAAAAGAGAAATGCATCAAGAGGGCATAAACTAATTCGATTTGATGAGGAGAGTGAAAGGCGAGACAGTAGGTAACATACATTTTTCATTTGGGGAAGCTTTAGAAAACAAACAAAAAAAATTGTTCAACAAAATTTATCAAAAATTGTTCTTTCTACTTGGAATCACTTTTAAATGCTTTCTAATGGGGCTTCGGTACGTGGCCATCAACATAGAAATTTCTTGTGGCACCAGGCAACTTGAACACAACATCATCAAATGCCTCAGTCACAATAACCTGGCAGCCCAGTCTCGAGGTTTCCTCTAACCCAAAGGCCATATCTAGCATATCTTCCTCGTCCTCTGACGCTTCATCAAGGGTGTTAAACAGAGCGTCTTCAATTATTGTGTGGCAAGTTGAGCAAGCGCAAACTCCTTCACAGGCACCCTCAAGATCAATATCATTCGAGTGGGCTACTTGGAGGAGATTCTGACCCACTATTGCTTGAGTTGTTCGTTTTGCTTTGCCATCTTGGAGCAACCAGTGGATGGTAACAATATTACTCTTGTCAAGACCAGCAGCAAGGTCGCCATGGTGACGAGAGGTGACGAATTTAATATTCATCAGAATCGATCGTTTTAGTGGGGAGACGAGGCGTGACAGGGGTTGGCGGATCATTTAGTTATAGTTATTGACCACGATGGCAAGGCAAGGAAAGGAGTTGATTAAATCAGTAAAAGAGGATATAAAACATCAAACATGAATTTTACAATGATGAAATATATATTGTGTTTCTGGCTCGGCTCAAAGCGTTGATTGGCATCGAAATTGCCATTTCCCTTAGATTTGCTCGTAAGCACAAATATATAAGGAGAGTGAGTGAGTGAGCACGAACGACTGCCACATCATTGGCCAACAAAGAGAAAGCTCAGACATACACACATCTTGCCTATGTGGAGAAGAGGCTAATTCATTGGAAGGATGAGAGTTAGGATTCAATCACGAGTGATCGTGGGCAGTCTTCACAAGTTCATTCATCAAATCAAATGAGCACGATGACGAGTTGGTGCGTGATGTGCTCAAATACGACAATTCTAATCTTCTTCTACATGTTGCTGGAAATAGTCAGAAATACAGCGACTCCCTCGTGTTTCTTGCTCTTCGAATGATCTATTCGGAACCCACTTGCCCTCAAGGCTAAAGACTCCTATGATTACACGGCCCTCAAGTATGCTGGCCCTGGATATGCCCAAGGCTACAATGCGTGCCGGGAGCTTGTAAGCGTCCTCAGACTCTCCCCCTCCTACATCTCCTCCACGCCCTTCCCCACCCTCCTCCGAAAACACCTCCCCAAGCAGTTTGTCGTCGAGGAAGTCTTCGGCGTCTATAACAACGCTTGCACGTTCATCAAGCACATGAAGTACGACAAGGCTGAGCTGGTCGAGGTGGAGGACGTGCTGAAGAAGCCGACCCACAAGTGCTACGTCTGTAAGACCGCCACAACGAAAGCTTGCGCACGGTTCAAAACCAGCTACTTCTGCAGCGCCGAGTGCCAGAAGTCGGCGTGGAAGAAGCACAAGAAGACGTGCAAGGGCAGAATTGCGGGTTTTGCATGAGGGCATGCTGCTACTGAACCGGTGCATCCAGGAGCCTGGAGCTGGAGACGGACCCACAAGTGCAGTGTTGGTTTTCTTGAGAGTTGATAAATGGCAGAGCAGAGTCGAGCATCCCCTTTAATTAAAGAAATGTTTATTTTTTAATTTCGCTAGCACCTGCATCCAACACCAGGCACACAGAACTCTCCCTGAGTACAACACTGGCTGTCACCCGCATCATTGTACACGCACTCAACTGTTGGAGCAACGCATTCCACTTCATTCATTAACTTGTAACTTTTAGAGTCGTGGGCGTAACTGTCTACTGTCGCCTTAATTGGTCCAAAACCATGGACCTCGGTCTCGGTGTATACTGGGTATCCCAGCGACTCGCACATGTTATCCTTATCGGCTTTCTCAAGCCCTTTCTCGAAGATTTTGTACTTGGGAAAATCAGAAGGGGTCATGCAAGACTCACCGCACAAATCCGCGCGCGTGTCCACCGAGAAGTACTTTTCCTCTCCTTCGACGAGGCAGGAGTTGCAGCACGGCTCGTCGTCCTTAGCCTGCATCATTGGGGAGTGGAGAGCCTTCACCACGCAAACATTGTCGTGCTGGGAGCAGGAGGAATAGGACTCCGCATAGGTGAGCTCCGTGCCAACCGTTGTGCAGTCGTCCGCACTGTTACAATAAAGAGAGTGGAGGTTGCAGTAGTTGGTGGAATAGTCAATGAGCGAGCTTACTTGCGACTCAGAGCAAGCCTCAACAGTGCAGGTTCCGTCGCCAGCTGTGAGAATAAAGTCGAACTTGTCAGTGTACTTTTTATCACCAGTGACACGTTGACCGGCAATTGACGTGTCCGAAGAAGCCGTGATGGTGTACGTCCCGCCGTTGTGGTGGTCGCTCCAATCGGCAGAAGAAACCCTGCCGGTGATTTCAGCTACAACTTCAGGGCAACTGTTCTGGAAGACAACACTCATGTCGCATTTGGCATGCATGAATGATGGTGAGCCTGGACAAGCAGCCGCAGAGGATACGAGGGTGGTCGCAAGTATTTTTAACTTCATAGTAATGGTAATAGTAGTATTTTGGGGATAATATATAATTTTTGGGAACACAAGAACTGAGTTCTAGATGTTGATCACTTGATGGGAACAAGTTTTGTTGCCATCACAAATTTTATAAAAAGCACCACAGCTTGCTCTTCGACCCCAGTTTGTGTATTGTTTACACCCCTCAGCCCTCGTCCCACCTCCCCTCTCCAATCTCAATTAAGTCTGTGAAGATGGACGAACAGCTCCTCCACGGGCATAATGATGGTGTATATTGCGTGGCGTTGCGGAGTAACGGTCATGTGGCATCGGGTAGTGACGGCGGGTCAATCATCGTCCACTCGACCAGCTCCAACAAGGTAGAATATCGAGTTGACAATGTTTTTGCTGGAAGTGTCTATGGTCTTTGCTATCTTCCGAATGGCTCACTTGTGGCTTGTGGCTATGATGGTGAGGGTCACTTGAAAGTATTAAGCCCTTCCCTCGAGTTGGTCCAGACCTTGGTGGGACACGATGGTGGTGTTAATTGCGTCACCGTCTCTCCATCAGGCTCCCATTTTGCTTCTGGTGGAGGTGATGGGAAGTTGATGATTTGGTCGGAGCCGGGGGTGGGTGGCGAGTGGGCGAGAGTGCAAGTGCTTGAGGATCACACGGATTCTATTTGGGCAGTGTGCTTCTCCCCCGACGGCAAGCAGCTGGCTACTGGAAGTGGCGACAAGTCCATCAAGACCTACAGCTTCAACGAGGGAAGTGCCATCTTAGCGCACACGTTGGAGGACCACACCAGCGACGTCTTTTCCCTCTCGTTCTCTCCCGACTGCAAATTCCTTTGCTCGGGAAGTGTAGATGAATCCATCAAATTTTGGAACCCTGCCGATGGAAGCTTGGTGAAGAGCATCGACCAGGCTCACACCTCTTACGTCCGTAGCGTCTCATACTCCCCCAACGGGCGTATTCTTGTGAGTGCCGGTTGGGACAACACGATGAAGATCTGGGATGCTGAGACTTTCGAGCTCAAGCACACTTTCGAGCTGGAATCCTTCACCTTCCAGCTCACCATCACGGCCGATTCGAACTTCATTGTTTCGGCCAACGAAGACAACACGGTTAGAATCACCCCCTGCCGAGAGTACCACCTCACAGGCCTCACCCCCATCCTCAACCTCATTCTCCACATCGTCTACAAGCGAGACTACGTGTCCTTCCCCAAACACTCCCGGCGGACTCCAACCTACGCCCACACCATTAGACTACTCGGCGAGTGCGTGTTCAACGGCGGCTACGACGTCACCTCCGTGATACTCTCCTTCCTATCCCCGGCCCACCTCCCAATCCAAATCACCCCGACCAGGTGGAGATCAAAAACTAGGAATTAGAAGAGGGTGTTTAGGACATGGATTGATTTAATTTTGTAAAGAGTGGCAAAAAATGTTCGCATCTCCAAATCCTCTCCAAATCCTCTCTAGTAAGCATTGTGTTATTATTCTAGGGAAACCTCCTTGCCGCCAGCTCCCCCCCGTACTCGTCATACTCGCTCCTCCCTAACCAGAGCTGCTAAAAACTCCCCAAGGATGCTAATATGCTCCCCCCAACCCAAACACTGTATTATGCCGAGCGGAATTGAAAATGAGGGGTTAGTTAAGTTTATAAGTAGTTTTTCTCGTCATCTCAATCTCTCCGCTCCCCTCCTCACTCACCTACTCCCCCCCCCCCCCCCCCCCCCCC
>BRYC01000307.1:0-27624 GCA_030267985.1 Parmales sp. scaly parma | reverse complement strand
AGCATCATCTTCCTCGTCTTCTCCCTCTTCTCCTTCATCCTCGGCGCCCTTGCCGTAGAAAGAATGTCCCAGACCCGTGAGCAGCTCATCCTCCTCAAAGTTTTCTCTACCTTCTGCCAGTGCATCCAACTCACCACATTGATCAAAATCAAGTGGCCTAGATTTGCTCTCTTCACAATTCCTTTTGCCTTCCCCATCTCAGACACGAGGTGTCTAGCCGGAGGAATAGGCTTGACTCAGCTCCACAACTTCTACATGATGATTTACATCCCATTAGCAACTTTCATCTACTTGGGCTCATCCATACGACGTACGACCAACATCGTAAAGAAAACGGCATTAATCGAAACTCTCGGCTTCCTCGTTCTTCTCTGGTACTCTCCCGTCCTCCAGATGGTTGGGTCGATGATTGAGTGCTTTGACGATGTCGAGCTTGGTTGGGTGCTCTTGGCAGACCCGAACGTGAGCTGCGTTGAAGGATTTTCACGGACATTAGTCGTGTATCACGCGCTCGTAGTATGTGCCGTGGTCGGCGTTGGACTCCCAGCAATAATTTTTGTCACCACGAGACGTCTCCGGAGCAAGGGACAGCTAGATGCCGAGTCAATGTTTGCTCCTATTTTCGAGTTCTACAGAAGCGATGCGCCATACTTCGAGAGCTTCCATTTACTCCGAAAGGGATTGCTCATTCTCCTGGTCTCAATCTTCTCCGAGCCCACGAGCCAATCGCTTGGCACGCTGTGTACAAATTTGCTCTTTTGGGCTGCGCTGGAGCGTACTGAGCCGATGATTCATCAGCCCTCGTCCATCTTCAAGGGCAAAAGTCTGTTTCACCTGATTGAGCGCGGGGCAGCAATGACAACAATCCTCGGTAATTTATTCGCCCTCAGTGGTGCGTTCAACCCGACGAACGAGGACGTAGAAACCATTCTTGGAGTTCTCTTCACCGCTGTGAACTTGACGTTCGTGACCGCGCTTTTCATTTCGTTCAACCGCGATCTGAGCAACGCCGTCATAATCCCCTACGCTAGCGAGCTAAACATTGAACAGGAGGTTGAGCTGGGACCAAGCTTAAGCAAAAATAAGAGGACAGAGTCGTTGCGGGTGGACGTCGGGAAGGACATTGAGGCGCTCGAGGCAACGTGGATCAGGACAGCTGCAAGTATTGCGAGCTCGACTAACGAGAAAGAGAAGAGGAAGATGCTGGGAGACCAACCTTTCTTGCGGACGAAGATCTACAAGGCGATCCGAACGCGTTTGCTAACGCTGGACGCGACTGATGTGGAGAAGGGAGTAGCAAGGGTTGTTTTTGAGATGGATGAGTTTTTGGGTGGGATGTTGGTGGAGGGGGATGAAGAGGGGAAGGAGGTGCTTTGCCGGGAAATCATGAAGAATGACAATCTGTCAGCTGCGCTGAGATTTGTGTTGGAGGCGGGGGGCGACGTTGGAGCGAGGTTAAGGCAATTTGATGAACTAAAGGAGTGGGAGAAATTTGACGACTGTGTTGATGAAATTGGGCGGGTTTTGGCGGTGGGGGGTGAAGAGGAGTGGGAGAAAAAGGGCGTGGATGGAAAGGCGAGGGAGCTCGTGAGGTGCGGGCTCTTTCTTAAAATTGAAGTGGATGTCGTCAGGATGATTGTGGAGCGGCTGAATTTCAGGCTGGACAATGGAACGAACGTCTTTAAGCTTGCAATTGAAATGAAGCAAATCAGAGACGCGATACGAATTCTCGACTCGTTCGGAAAGGAGGCTTGGGAGAACGGGGAAATGAGGATGAGAAGTGGGGGAGGGAACGTTGAACAAGTGAAATTCGAAGAAGCTCGAACGATGGTCTTTTGGGTTTCGTCACCAAGCTCGTTCATGAGCAACAAGAAATTGAAAAAGGAGATGGAGACGAAATGCGTGGGATTGAAGAAGGCTGCTGCTGCTGCTGCTGCTGCACGCACTCCTTCGGCAAATTAAGATTATAGCCATTTAAACCTCTTAATTTAACACGAAACATTCACCATCCCCACCCCCCCTTTAAATCTCAATCCAAAATAGAAAGCCTTCTGCTCCTGGTACTGATAGCTCCCCCAAAACCAAACCTGAGCTCCTTCCTTGCGTACACGTCAACAAAGCTCTTCTTCTTCGGCGGTTGTCTACCAAATTTTTTTCGCCTTTGCGCTATTCCCCTCCCCCCCCACCCCTCTTCCTCCTCCGCCTCCTCCCCCACGGCAGCACCGTACGCGCTCGGAGCCGGAGCCGGAGCCGGAGCTGGAGCTGGAGCCGCCTCGGGCTAGAGGCGGAGAAAGTTGAGAAGGAGAAGAACGACGCGAGGAAGCGGAATTTGGATTATCTTTTTCAACAAAATCTTTATTGCCTTTTTGTGGATAATTCTGGCAATTTCAGAACAACACTTGTGGGTCCATCTCCAGCTCAAGGCTCCGGGATGCACCGGTTCAGTAGCAGCATGCCCTCATGCAAAACTCGTGCTTCTTCCACACCGATTTCTGACAGGATGGGGAGCAGTAGAACGTGTTCTTGCACCTGTCGCAGGGTTTGGCGGGGAGGGAGCTGCAGACGTCGCACTTGTGGGTCGGGTTCTTCAGCACGTCCTCCACCTCGACCAGCTCAGCCTTGTCGTACTTCATGTGCTTGATGAACGTGCAAGCGGTGTTGTAGGGGCCGTAGATCTCCTCGTCGACAAACTGCTTGGGGAGGTGTTGTCGGAGGAGGGTGGGGAAGGGGGTGGAGGAGATGTCCTTGGGGGTGAGGCGGAGGACGTTTTGGATCTCTCTGCACGCATTGTATTGGGAACACTCGGCAAACTTGAGCATTGTGTTACCTTGGTCGTTTTTATTGGTGAGGGAAAGTGGGTGCTGATAGATTATTCGAAGAGCAAGAAACACGAGGGAGTCGCTGTATTCCTGGCTGTAGCAAGCAACCTTTCGAAGAAGTTGAGAATTCCAGTATTTGAGCACTTCACGCACCAACTCGTCATCGTGCTCATTGATGAACTTGTGGCAGTCTGCATACGATCGTGATTGGATCCAATCAATCATCTCATTCCTCCTGTAAGCCACTGGTGCGTACAAGCGGAGCATCTCATCACCACCCAACGAACGAGTTGCCTCGGGAGTGATGGAGAGCAAGCCGATGATCTCAGCACAGGCTCCACTCCTACGGGCAATGTCGAGGGGAGTTTCGCCTTTATTGTCTCGTGTGGTGAGGGCCTGTAGATTCAATTCAATCGACTGCACACCCACAAAGGCAAGAACATGTGTGTGTGCCTGAGCTTTCTCTGCCATCCAATGATGTGGCAGTCGTCCATGCTCATCTCTCTCCTTGTACTTTCTCCTGAGCAAATCTAAGTCTCGACCTTGGTGACTTTTGGCATTTTCGCACCGCGGGGCCAATCACGTTTTCCTTGAGCCACTTATGGTCATTGGAAGATATACTCGTGAAAAGAACTTCACACAATAATGAATTCTCAAATTCTCTTGAGTTTTCGAATTGTTAAAATCAAATTTATTCATACAACAGTCCTGCCCCATCAAATTCAATTTCTCTACGACGTTCAAACGGCCACCACTTAACCCAACGATTTTTCCCCACGCCACCCCACTTCATCTCCCTTTGTCGTGTACGAAACAAATGATTGCCTCCAATGAATCACAAATCAAAAACGAGTCGCCCACCATTGCTCCACCCACGCCTGAGAGGCGTGAGGTTTTCGCCAAGAAGGGTGCAATGATCCGTGCGCTTCTGCTGTCTACGGTTGAGGACGAGACCTCCGCCAATTCCGCTGCCGCTGCCGACATGTTTTCCGCTCCTCCCCCCTGCGACGAGTCTCGCCACCAGAACTTAGTCTCCCTTGAGAAGCTCGTCAAGGAAAAGGTTATCCAGGCCGCCCACGTAATGAAGGACCTCAACACCTCCAAGCTTTACTGCTCCTCCCTCCTTGCAAACCTTTCCACCTCCGCTTCCCAAGTTGCCACTCTCAGGACACAGCTTTCCGACCTTTCGCTGGCCAACTCGAGCCTGAAGTCTGCCAAGCAAATTGTTGACACCGAGCTCGCCCAGCTCACCGCATCCCATTTGAGCAAAGTGAGTTTTTGTTTCCTTTTTTTGATGTGTGGCCGCGTCATTAACCCTTACCCTTCCCCCTCCACCCCCCCCCCCTCACCACAGGTAGCGGAGGTGCGCCAGTTCGAGGAAGATCGTGGCTTTCTCCTGACCTCCCGCGAGGAGATGCAGAAAGGCTACGACGACGAAAAGCAGCTAATCTCGCGGCTGATGATCGAAAATCGTCTCTCCTCCGAGCGCATTGCCTCGACCGTTGACGAGCGGGTTGCGCTGGTTGAGGAGACGAGCTCGCTTCGAAAACTCAACTCCTCGCTCGAGGCAACTGTCGAAGAGCTTCGATCCGCAAAGGAGGAGATGGGGAGGAAGGCGACTGTTGACAAGGCCGCGATTCACAAGCTGAGCCACGCGCTTGACGAAAAGGCCAGGAGGGTGAAGCTGCTCGCGTCGGAGCTGAGCAGCAGGTGAGTGAGCGAAATACTGCGAGCGAGCCTTGAGGAAGACGATAGTACGAGCCAGGTTAACTGACATTATATTTTTCCTCCTCGCAATAACTCAATAACGCTCGTTTGGGCTCGGCGCAGCAAGAAGCAGCTGCTGGTGGCCAAGGAAACGACCGAGGCGGAGGTGGGAGCGCAAGGGAGGGTGGAGGAGGTCATCCTGAGCCTCAGGGAAGCGAACGAGAAGAGCGCGGAAACGCTAAGGGAGAGGGGGGAGAAGAGCGACGAGTTGCTCAAGGGGCTACTGGAGAAGGTCGGGAAGTTGGAGGAGGAGAGGGATGACGTGGTGGAAAAGTTGGGGGAGAGCGAGAGGAAGGTTAGGGAGGCTGAGAAGCTGAAGAACAGCAGCAGGAGGAAAGAGATGCCAGCCCCAGCCAAACGCAAATCAGAAAACATGCATCCGAACATTTCGACTAGGGTTGAACCTGGAGCCAATCTGTTGAAACCCACGCAGGCGAGCGAGGGTCACAGCGACAGAAGGAGGAAAAGTTTGTTGAGCATCCCGACGTTGCCAACCGCCAAGAGGCGCGTGTCGTGGGGTGCGGCTGGATCAACTTCGGCCAAATAAGTTTTTTCAAATTAGCCTGAACTTATGTTTATATCTACTCTCGCTCTCCTCTCTGCTCTGTTAGTCTCTCACTCTTTCTCCAACGCCTCCGTATGCTTCTTCAAAATTTCTATTTCGCGCTTCTTCTCTTCCACTGAGGAAGACTTTATGCCTAGATTCTTCTGCTGGTAGTACAGGCAAACGAGGTACCTGCCCTGAACGTTGAAACCGGAGAGGTGGTCAACGGCCTCGCGGGCATCGTAAATGTCCTCAAACACGACGAAGGCCGTTCCCTTGGTGTCAGGAGCCGTGCCAAGGCGGACCTGTCTTATGGGACCGTATCTCCCAAATATCTCATATAAAGAGGCAGACGTGATTTTGTATGGAAGATTGCGCACGTATAGCACTCGGTTGACCTCAGGGGGGAGGCGGCCCTTATTGGACATCTGTGGATCTGTATAAGGTGTTATTGTGGTGTTGTTTTTCGCCTCAGCTTTGGTCAACATAGGATCCTCCTAGTATAGCCTAGTTCAAACACGAGACACACATGCAACAAGTGTGTCGATCTATTTTGCCCATGCCGAGAATGCAGTCTCTGCAATTGGTTGCCGTCCGAACAATGGCAACTTCGTTCCAAGGGACTGGTGACGAAACATTAGGCAAGCTCCTCCTCTCGACCCCTGGAACGGTTGCTCGTTCTTCTGTTACGTCCTTCACCCCAATCCCTCCCTACTCCCCTGATCCCGACCACACAGTAAAATCCCTCATTGCAAACCACGACACAACCTCAATAATCCTGTCGAACAATTCCCTATACACTGTCGGGAATAATAAGAACGGCCAGCTTGGCCACGGCTCCTCCGACGCCAATTCCTCCACCCCCCAACTAATAACCGACTGCCCCCTTGCCGAAATTGGCACAAAGAAAGCAGTCATCCACGATAAATTCGGTGCCGCGATTGACATCGAAGGCAATTTACACACCTGGGGCCAGGGGTACAACAACACGATGATGTCTGGCGGTTGGTTGGGTCACGGATCCGACGTTGATGGAATTTTAAGGCCGAAGATGGTCGAATCGTTGGTTCAGGACCAGTGCAAGGTGGCAGACGTTGCCATTGGTCTCGGGCACATGACAGTTTTGACGACGGAGGGCGAGCTGCTCACCTGCGGGTGCGGCAGCTACGGCCGCCTCGGCAATGGGGAGCCCAACAGGTGCGCGGAGCGGAGCGTAGAAGATGTAATGCGTTGTGGCTCGCATCGCTTACGGTTGTGGCTCGCTTCGCGCAAAGCTGCTGTCCGCTTCACAAATCACTAACACAGCATTCATGACATTACATTACATTACATTACATACATTACATTGATGGTGCTGGCGCAGCTCGGTCTCTTACCTAGATGTGATTGAAATGGTTGAAATGATGTCTTTGGACGTCGCGAAAATAAACTGCGGAAACGAGTTCACCGTTATCCTCACGAAAAACGGCGATCTGTACAGCTGGGGAAGGAACGAGAAGGCGCAGCTGGGCGTCGGAGGTGAGCGAGCGAACGAGCGGAAATGGTTACAGCCACCCACTACTAAGCTAACCCACCCATTCATTTCGTTTGGCTCGCTCGGCGAAGGCGGCATGAGCATCGACATGTATGCCATGGAGGAAATGCCAATGGCCATCGAGGGGCAGGTGAGCGAGCGAGCATTGAGGACATCCCGCGAAATGGCTACAACAGACGGCTACATCCACTACTGAACTAACATTATTCGGTGCAGCTCGAGGGGAAGAAGATTGTCGACGTTTCGGCCGGCTACGAGCACACTGCGTGCGTGACTGAGGACGGGGAGCTCTTCTTCTGGGGAAGGAAGCTATTCCTGGAACCGAACGAAATGGGCAAGGAGCAAAACGTCAAGTTTACGAGTGTTGAGTGCGGGCGAGGGACTGTTTTTGCAACAACCGAGGAGGGTTTGTTGTTCGGATTCGGAGAGCAGAGCAATGTTACCGCGATGAGGGGGAAGCACGGGGTGCTCGGGTTGGGGCACACAAAGAGCGTGAATAATCCAGAGCTGGTTGGGGTGGGGGGTGGGAGGGTGGTGGGGGTGAGCGTGGGGCAGAACCATACTTTTGTGGAGATTTCTGATGAATAAAAATATGAAATATGATAGAGAATTTTGGACTCATTAGTTGTTGTGTAATGTGCATATCAGCCCTTCAGAATCAGAATCTGAATTCTGAGAGACATCATTCTGCATCTCATTTACAATTTTTATTTCAATTTAACCTTCAATATATCTGCAAAGACTGGAGGGCGAACAACGCCACTTTTTTGGACGGCCGAGAACAGCTCTAGAAAATCTTTTGGGCCGGCTGCACCAGAAACTACCTTACCGTTGATAACGAAGGTGGGGATTGCGTGGATGTGAAGTTCCGATGCTTTGGCAACAGCAGCAAGAATTTCAGCTTTGCCGGGTGCTAGCGGATCCGCAAGGAAGGTCTCAACTTGGGACAAGTCGACGTGAGAGAGTGTATCGGAAACTACTCGAAGCAGGCCGTCGATGTCATTGAGAGGGTGTCCGTCTACAAAATGGTAGGTGTTGAGGGCATCGTAGAGGAGCTCGGAGTCAGCCAGACCGTAGGTCTTGCCCACGAACTGAACGAGCCGGTGGCTCATCATCGTGTTGCTAGCCAGTCGATCAAGGTTAAAGTGTGAAATTCCCGCAGCGAGGCCCCGACCTTTGAGGTTGTGGTTGCGCTTCTGGTTGAGCCAGTTTTCTGTCCCCCCCCACTTACGGATCAAGCGGTTTCGGTTGGATTCGACAGAGGTTTTGGTGGGATTGTAGTTGGGTTCGAGAAAGAATGGGACACGGACGATTTGGAAGTCGAGGAGAGGTGAAGGGAGGGGAGGGGAGGATCGAAAGGCCTTGATGGCAGACTTCAGGTGGCGCTTGCCAATGAAGCCATTGGGTCACATTGTGTCGGACACGAGTTCAATTGTGATGAGGAGAGTTTGAGGGAGAGTGATGGAGGAGAAGGCTCGAGAAACAAGATTGTTGGTCATTGACCGGACGATCATGAAATGGATATTTAAAACAAAACCGCTCCTTCACTGTCCTACTTTATCAATTTATGGACCCAACGTACGAATGTTACAGCTAACCGCACACGGCACAGCTACCCTTTAGCTTTTCACCAACTTCTCTAATCAAGTATGAGACTCACCAACCCACCTATATCCTCTCCTAATTCTCGCCCAATTCTTCTTATAACCCTAATCATGTGCCTCCTGCTCCTCCCAAAACTCTTCTCCTCTCCAACCGACTCTTCAACCGACTATCGAACAGAGGCCAAGAATTTCTTACGAACAAATGGCAAATCAGATGAGGAGATTAAATCAGTACTTGGGGAGACGATTGCTGAAAACAAGTTATCGAAGAAGACACAGCTAGAAGAGTGGGAGGACATGAAGGTGGAAGTCAAGTCCCTGCGGAGTGAATTAGATGAGATAAAAACTACGATAAAACAACACCATCCTTGATCAAATTGTGGAATTCTTTAATCGTACCGGAAAATCTCCCTTGCTTCCCCTTCTACGGCTCCATCGCGCTCACTCAAAACTGTAACGATGTCCATTCCCCCCTCAATCCCCTCCACCTGTAAAACTTCTGCCACACCACCGGCAACGCCGCTACTTAGGCCCGTGTCGATTCGCCAAATTTTTCCGTCTAGAACGGAGTTGAGTTTTTCCTGGGGTGTGTGCCCCACACAGATTCTCTCCACACCCCCGACCCCCCCCACACCCCCCAAATCGTTTGATTTGTCTATTTCTTCAAACAGCGCGTCGATCATGTGGCTGACAACGTAACCCACCGGGCCACCACTCGGCTTGCTGCGCCGCCGAATTGGGTGGGTTAGCTTAGTAGTGGATGTGGGTAGTTGTGGGTAGTTGTCAGCCATTTCCGCTCGATCGCTCGATCGCTCACTCACTCACTCAACTCACCTGTATTCCCTCATCCAAATCGGAGAAAACTGAGCGCTCACCCCCCCGCCGAAGAAGTCCGGCATCTTGAGCCTCATCTTTGTCTTGTCGTTCCCGAAATCAGTTTTCACAAACTCCCTGGCAGCCTCGTTCAGCTTTCCGATCGAGCCGCCGTTCTGCAGCAAGTGCTCACGTGTCAAACCCCCGTGGACGAGGACAGTACTTCCAACCTGCAAGGCAAGGTTGAAGTTGCTGATTAATGGCTCGATCAACGAACCGTGCCCTGGCGAAAGCGCTTTTGACCGCGATCCGGAAGTACCATCTATTGGATTATGAGTAACCAAGTGGCCAAAATCCTGGTCAAACTCATTGTCTCCGCCAGGTTCCACGTAATTCCACACATTCAACATATTCAAGACCTCGTGATTGCCGTATAGCATGTGAACGCTTCCGTTCTTTTCTTCCGCCTGCCGTGCAAGCGAAGTCAAAAGCCTCCAGCAGCTGCACTCCGATATGCCGCGATCCAGCACGTCTCCCAATTGGACCAAAATTCTGTCCCCTGTTGCCGAGTAGTGAGTGGGTTAGTAGCTCGCACTCTTCTGTCACAAGGCTCGCTCGCTTCGCTCGCTCACCTCCCACCCACGCCACTGACTCGATGGTTTCTAGGGTGACTGTGGCAGCCTGATCGATGACCTGTGCCACCTTCAGGGCGCGAACTAAGGCGCTAAAATCACCGTGAATATCGCCCAACGCGACTAGCTTCTGACCATTTTTGAGGGGAATCGGTGCCAAACCGTGGTTGTGGGGAGGCGGGAGTGTGTAGGATGAGAAGAGAGCAGAGCTTAGTCGCTCCTTGCTCTGCTTGCTTGGTCGAAGGTGAGGTTTGGAGACGAACCGCCGAGATATGAAATGGATACGATTCATTGTCAAAGGGAAGTGCGACATGTGTAGTGCAAGGCTGACAGTAACACACAACCAGGGGCTCGTGATTAGCATACGTGGTTCCCTTACTTAGTTTCGGCTTTCTCTGGTTGTGTTGCTTTCAAAGTTCAATGTTGCAAATTTTGATTTCCAGAATGACCACCATCGAGGATGCATTCGAACTGTTTGGAGGCACCACTCCCATTTCCATCACTACTAGTCCTCCTCCCCCAATCCCACCTCAATTGATCGACCCTCAATTTTTGATCGACCTATCCTCTTGCACCTACAAGTCAGGCTCCACCTCTCTTGAGCAGCAAATAATCTCAGAAGTTACAGTAACCCATTCCTCTTCCACAATCTCCCAAGCCTCCGCAATCCTCTCCAAACAAGGTTTCCTAATTATCAAGAATGCGTATTCTCCCACTTCCCTTGTCTCCCTCTCAAATGCCTTCCTGTGCGACCTCTCCCTTTTAATATCAAATCTGAAGAATTCTGGGATCGACCTCGTCGATCCCTCCCTCTCCACTTCTCCGCCTGCCCTCCAGTACAGGGAAGTCGCCCTTCGGGAAGATTTCCGTGTAGGTGAGTTTTGAGGAGAGGAAGAAAAGCGAGCATACTCGCGATGAATTCCACGAAATGGCTACATCCACTACTAAACTAAACTAACATTATATTGCGCAGATCTGAAAGGCACAGGTCCATCCGTCTCCTCGCTCCCCCCACACCTCCATTCCCTCCTCTCCTCGAACGACTTCATCACGTCCGTCATTGCCCGAACTATGAGTCCGGAAGGTCAGCACAGAAGCGGTAATTACGGGCGGTGGAACTTCAGCGGCGGCAGCGAGGGTCCTGACGCTCCCACTCCTCCACCAATCTCAACGGGTGTTGGAGCGGTAATATCATTGCCCGGGGCGGGCGATCAAGCCACCCACGCGGATGCCGAGGTGAGTGAGCGAGCGAGCCTTTTGGAAGACGAGCGTACTCGCTATGAAATGAAAGTGTGAGAAATGGCTAACCCCAATTCGTTTCGCACCTTCTTCGCTCTGCGCAGCATCTTTTCGACCACGTTGACCTCCCCGGGCACTACTACAACCTCTTCGCCAGCGGAATCGAGCCGGAGGATGGCATGGGGTTCACCTGCTTCGTCGCGGGAACGCACAAACTCGAAGTCTGCGAGCGAGTGATGAACTCCGAGAACAGGGAGGAGTTCGAGGAGCGGCTGTGCCGGCCAAAATTGAATTTGGGGGATGCCATTGTGTTTGATGCGAGGGTTTTGCATTTCGGGGCGGGCAATAGAAGCGACAAGAGGAGGCCGGTATTGTATACAAATTTTTGGAAAAAGTTTTACGAGGACAAGAAGAATTGGGGTGGGGAGAGTATTTTTTGAAATGTAAATGTGTGTAATGTAGATTGACATTAAAAATATGCGTTTAGAATTCCTTTTAGTTTTTCTTTCAATCAAGCCCCGCCGCACTCACTACCAGCTGCTGGGCGTTCGTCAACTGCTTCACAGCCCAGCCGATCCCAAAGACCCCCACCATCAATTTCCTCACCAACTCCCCATCCGAGAAGGCCAACCAGTATGCGCACAGCCAGAACAGCTCAGCACTCACGCAGCAGTAAGCAAAGAACTTGTAGTTGTTGTAGTAGTGGTTCACCAAGTTGAAACGCGTCAGCATCGGGTGAAGAATTTTGTTTCGCTGTGGAACCAATGTTAGTTTCGTGGTGGCTCGGCCAGCAACACCTACACTAGTTGCGACTAGCTCGCTTCGCTTGCTGCTCGCTTCGCTCGCTCACCTCCCCCTCGCTCTTGTGGTGCTTTCCCTTTTTGGCGCTCTCAATCGTTCTAGCCCAGTGGCTGCTCACATCAAGCGCACCGAAAAATATAAACACCGGCAGGAACCTGCTCGGATAGATGTGACTCAATACGAACAGAACGCCCAGTGTGGCCATTCGATCGGTGAGCATGTCCAACAGACCTCCCAAATTTGAAACTTGATTTAGCCACCTCGCCGCGACCCCATCCACCACGTCCAAGCTGAACGACAACATGTACGCAATAAGGGTCCGGCCGGGTTTTACCAACGCTGATTTCAGCGCCACCACAAGCAGCGCTATCCGCAAGTAACCAATCAAGTTGGGCAAGAAGAGGAAAGGGCGATGCGTGTTTGTTATTCGTTGGAGGGTTTGTTTCGTCGGGAGGAGCTGGGCCGGGTTGAACGTTGGGATTGATGATGGTGATGGAGATGGTTTGGTTCTTTTCTGAGCGCCACCCAGTAATAGCAACGGTTGCGTGGCGCCAATCAAATCCTGACGAATCAACAGGAGTAAAACATAGGCGATGGTGTTCGAACGCATTCTAAATTTGGTTTTGTGAAGGGTTTAGGGAGGGGGTATTGTATGGCGGAGGCCCAAGAATCACGTTACTATGCTTGCCGAGCATCAGTTGAGATGAATCCGGAAAAAAATTTGACAACTCTCTCAACAAATGCAACAACGAATAATGCCATAATTCAAGATCCACTCCAAATCACCAAATCATGCTAGCCTCCCTGCGGAGAGGTGTTCCCACGGCAAGAAAATCACTTTCACCAAAGCTATTTCGATCTTTATCAATCGAATCAAATTCCCCTCTCAACTCTGAGCGGGAGGCCATGCCCTTTGATCTCCTCGTAGTGGGTGGGGGTCCTGCCGGATTGGCTGCCGCCATAAAATTTAAGCAGGTGGGTTTCGTTTCCACTGCTACCACTGCTACATTATATTATACCACTTCTCCAACCCGTAATTATTCACACTTTCTTCGCTCCGCAGCTAGCAATCGCCGCTGACAAGGATCTTTCCGTGTGCGTGCTGGAAAAGGGTGCTGAAGTTGGTGCTCACATTCTGAGCGGAAATGTCTTTGAGCCTCGGTCGTTTGAGGAGCTTTTCCCTGACGTGTCCAAGTCCGATGTCCTGGATGGGGAGGGTGCGTCTATATTTTCCACACCGGTCACGGAGGACAAGTTCATATTCCTCACGAGCGAGACTGGGTCGGCCCCCCCCATTCCGAACGTGCTGCTGCCTTCGCAGCTCCACAACGACGGCAACTATGTCATCAGTTTGGGTCAGCTGTGCCGGTACATGGGGGCAAAGGCTGAGGAGATTGGCGTTGAGGTTTTTGCTGGCTTTGCGGCGAGTGAAGTGCTGTACGGTGCCGATAACAAAACAGTTGAGGGAATTGCCACTCGAGACGTTGGCATTTCAAAGGACGGCACCCCCTCCACCAATTTCGAGCGTGGCATGGAGCTACGAGCGCGGCAGACTCTTTTCGCCGAGGGCGCCAGGGGAAGTTGCAGCGAGGAGCTAATCGACAAGTTCGGTTTGCGTGAGGCAAACGACGCCCAGCCGCAAACGTACGGCCTTGGGGTGAAGGAGGTGTGGGAGATTCCCGAGTCGCAGTGCGAGCCGGGATTCGTGCAGCACACGATTGGATGGCCTTTGCAGGACTCTCCCCTTAGCAAGACGTTTGGCGGGAGCTTCTTGTACCACCAAGCGCCCAACAAGGTGCTGCTCGGGTTCGTTGTGGGGTTGGACTACGAGAATCCTCACCTGTCTCCGTACAAGGAGTTTCAGGTGAGTGAGCGAGCGAAGCGATGAAGCGAGCATATTTGCCACTACTAAACTTACCCACTGAATTCTTTTGACTTCGCTCGGCGCAGCGTTGGAAGCACCACCCTGAAATTTCCAAGCACTTGGAAAACGGGTCGTGCATCAGCTACGGTGCTAGGGTGCTGAATGAAGGCGGCTACCACGCCATTCCCAAGCTAACGTTCCCGGGAGGCGCCTTGGTTGGCTGTTCCGCCGGATTCTTGAACTCGGTGAAGATCAAGGGGTCTCACACGGCGATAAAATCGGGCATGGTCGCGGCTGAGGCGATGTTCGACGTGTTGAGCAAGGATGAGGAGTGCTTTGCGGGAGTCAACTTTGAGATCAACGAATCTGAAGTTCCCCAGGAGGTCACAGCCTACCAAACCAATATGGAGGATTCGTGGGTGTACGAGGAGCTGAAGGAGGTGAGCGAGCTGTGAGCGAAGCGAGCTGTGAGCGAAGCGTTGACGTGCACATGGCGTGTTTTTTATCGTCCCTGAACAACCTCCTCGCACAAAAAGATGCGCCTGTCCGAACCTGCCACCGTGTCCAATTTTGAGCGTCGAAAACCTCCATATGTTGGAGTTACGGTCGATTTAGTGATTCGCCTTTTTTTTGTTTTTTTTTTGTTTCACATTTTGTGACTCGAGCGAGGAATCCCGCGAAATGGCTACAGTCACCCACATCCACTACTAAACTAACCCAATGCGCCTCGCTTCGCTTGGCACAGGTGCGGAACTGCCACGGTGCATTCCACTACGGGTTCGTTCCTGGGCTTGTTTACTCCGGAATTGCGGCCCACGTCCTTCGTGGAAAGGAGCCGTGGACATTCTCAAACACCTCCGAGGATTCAGACAAGACCGGCGAGGTTGCTAATTTCGAGCCCATAGAATACCCCAAGCCCGACGGTGTCTTCTCGTTCGATTTGCTTACCAACTTGCAGCGCAGCGGAACGAATCACAACGACGATCAACCTGCTCATTTGAGGATCAAGGCCGACAAGGGGGAGGCGGCTTGGAAAGATTCGATAGAAACATACGGCGGACCGGAGCAGAACTTCTGCCCCGCGGGTGTTTACGAGTACGTTCAGGAGGTGCGCGAGCGAAGCGAGCGAGCGAAGTGAGCCTTGGTGAAGACGAGCATACTCGCGATGAATCCCGCGAAATGGCTACAGTCCTAATGGCTACATCCACTACTAAACTAACATATTTCCACTACAATTCTTTTTGACTCGCTTCATTCGTTTTGCTCTTGGTTCATTAAAAATACGCCTCGCTTCGCTCGCGCAGGAGGGCTCGACGGATCAAAAGTTGCAGATCAACGCCCAGAACTGTGTGCACTGCAAATGCTGCAGCATCAAAATGCCCCACCAGTACATCGACTGGACAGTGCCGGAGGGGGGTGGCGGACCACAGTATCAAGTAATGTGAATTGCATTGAAATTTGGTGTTTATAGACAAAAAATTTGCTCTTCATTCTTCATTCTCCCTTTAGTTGCATACTTTTTTCACACAATCTACAAACAAGTTTACGTCCTCCTCGTGTGGGACGTGACCCACGCCCTCCAGTTCTACCAGTTCGATTTGGTCGTTCCCCTCGATTAATTTTTTCGAGTTTCTCACGTTGATGATACTGTCCTCCTTCCCGTGAAGGATGATTACTCTGGTTCCAGTCTCACTGGCCACCGATGACAGCAATTCCCACCCTCCCTTCCCTCCTTCGTTGCCGCTATCTTTACCCTTTCTCGTGACGAAATCAAACAGTCCCCTCTCCCATCCTTGAACCAAGCTCGGCAGTCGATACCGTTGAACTACGTCGTCAGAGACAACGCCGCCTGTCATCGCTTTCGACAGACCGCTCCGCCAGAACCGCTCGCTGGCTACTATCCTCTTTATGAGCAACCTGAACGGTGGGTAGAGCATCAGCGTGATGAGAGATTTCAGTCTGCTAGGGAATCGAAGGGTTTTTTTTTGCTGAATTTTCTTTTTTATGATGGCCGGAGCGACGAGCAGCACGATTTTTTTGGAGGAGCCTGTGGTGGAGGCGGCAACTCGCAACGCTTCCCGGCACCCCATGCTGTGCCCGATAATGATAACAGGCTTGTGGTTTTGATTTTGGTTTTGGAAAGGGGATTGTTGTTGTCGGCTTCGGCTGCGTCGGCTGCGGCTGCCAAATCCGAAACCCTCTGCATCCGGCGCGTAGACGCACCGCGCATTCACCCCTTCGCAAATCAATTGCAGGGAGGGAAGAAAGCTCAATGAGCTCGCACCGAAGCCGTGGTGAAGGCTTACACCCGAGAAGTCGAAGTCTTGATTTTCATTCCCATTCTCGTAGTACAGAAAATGGCCCCCGTCCTCGAATTTGCTGAGCTTGCAAGGAACGTGAGTGTGCCTCAGCTCCCGATCAGACAGTCGCGTTGGCGAGTGTTGGCACTCCTGATAGACCAGCATGAAAGTTATACTCGTTAGGATGAACTGCATCACCGAACAAATGATCTTGTTGTTTTTTTGGTGGACCAACGCTGATGTCGTTGCAGCGCAAGCTAGGGTCGCGAATTTGGACCGTTTGGGAATCGTAGAGTAGGAAAGATTGGTGTGGGGGAGAGGAGATGGGTATAGGAAACGCATGGGGGATGCTTTTGCGTTGTTATATTGTTCAAGTTGGTAATTGGTGGTTTCAAGGTCTGTTAGGTTCCATCAGAGTCTGCGTCAGATTCAGCATCTTCGTCACTGTCGGAGTCATCATTGTTATCATTGTTGTTGTTATTGTTGTTCGTGAGTTTTGCAGAGGCTACGGCCTTCTCCATTGCAACTACCGGGTCAAATAGTCCAAAACCGTGCATGTTGTCGTGGGGGCCACCCATATTCATGCAGTTCTCGCACATGTTTCTAAATTTATAGCAATCAGAAATATAAAATTAAACATCGGTTCTTCCTCCCCTTCTTATCCCACATAACGTATGGGTTTCGGCAGTACTTCAACGTATAAACAGCAGATTTCGCCACCTCTACTTGGCGTTTTTCCTCTTGATCACAATGCTGAATGCAAAACAATTATGAAGGTGTACCTCCAGTGCCTCCGCAAGCACAACAACGAGCACAACCTCTGTGTTTCTGAGTCAAAGTCGTACCTACACTGTCGCATGAACGAGGGACTTATGGCTCGGCAAGAGCTCGAGGAACTTGGATTTGGGAAGGAGGGGGAGGATCGAACGAGGGGTGGATTTCAGGATAGTGAGGGGGAGAAGGAGAAGGGTGGGTTTGTGGCGGGGAAGCACATTAAAGAGCGAAAAAAGGGGGGGTGGTGGGGGTTTTGGGGGGGTGGCGGATCTCGATGAGGGTTTTGTAGGTTTCATAGTGAATAGATTAGAGATTAGAGATTCAGAGTAAGACCAAATCATTCTTTTTAGTGAGAAAACTTGAGCCTTTCCACAGCGTGAAGTTCAGCCAGCAAATTGCTGTTTTGCAGCTGGGCAAGCGCAAGTTTTGCGCTCAAGGAGCTCATTATCGCATCGTTCTCCCTCAACAACTCCTCCTTTTGCCCGTCGGATGTTCTTGTGAGCGCCATCCTGAGTCGCCGGTTCTCCTGGATTATGGTTGCCCGCTCTTCATTGTGGAAGGTCATAATTTTTATTTGTTCGTCGGCCCAATCTCGCCACTCTCCGCGGTCTATTTTTCCGTCTCCATCAGCATCGACCTTGTTGAAAGTGTTGTCTTCGTTTTCGTTGATTTCTTTATCTCCATTTTCGTCATCATCGTCATCTTCGTCGTTGTTTTCCAACTTCTTCTGCGCCTTAATCTGGTCTTGCATGGTCTTTTTCTGGCCCAGCAGCTTCTCCAGTTCGAACTGGAGAAGCTTCTCCGATATTGTTTTTAAGCCCTTGGTTTTTTTGAATTTGCTTAAGAACTCCTTCACTCTGTTCAGTTCTTGCTCGTCCATAGTTTCCTCCCCCTTTGCCTTTCTCTTTCCCTTCCCCCCCTCTCCCGTGGCATCAGCCGCCGCCTTGTCGCGGTCGATCAAATGCCGCTCCAAATCACTCACTTCCTTCGCCGTCAGCTCAATCTCTCGCCAAACCTCCTCAAACTGGTCGTTTATGCTGGTCGCGGATACTCCACACGCCTCCTCGACACCGTTTCCAATCTCAGCCGCAACAGCCGAAATTAGTATTGGGTCATATTTTGACAAACTTCTTTTTTTGCAGTGGGATTCGGCGGTGGATAGGATGTCGGTGGACGGGGATAGAACTAGCTTGTTGTGAGGCTCGAGGTGCACTCGCGCGTCAGTCGGAAGGAGGATTGAGGAGTTTACTATTGTGGAATCTGAGTCACCACTTATGTTTAATTCGAGGGCGATCTTTTGCTCATGATCGCTTTCGAGGGGCGAACTGGTGCCGTCGTGCGCAAAAAAGGTGTCCACGTCTTTGGAAGTTACGACATTGTCGGGAACCAACTCCAGAGAAGTCACGTGGGCCTGCACCGTGTTAGAAGTAGCATTGGCTTCATCACGAGTTATTAGCTCTCACTCACCTGGAACTCATCCCAAGAAATTGAACCATCATGATTGCTGTCAATGGAGTCAAAAATCGAGGAAGGGTCGAAGGCGGAACCGCTGGCATTCCTGTGCTCGAAGAATTGCTTTAAATTGGGGTTGGCTGTGAGGACAGAGGTGAGCTCTGTCAAAGATATAGTCCCCGATTTATCCAAGTCGATGATTGAGAAGATCTTCTTTAGTTCCAGTCGTCTATCTACTTTAGAGCCGGAATTGAAAACGGAACCTCGTTTTGGTGGCATTTTCGTGTGATTTGGTGGTGCTTGTCACCTTGTTTACAACTTGCAAGTAGAAGACAAAAAGTGAAAAAATAAAAAATTTGAATCACGCGCAAGTGCAAGCACCCAAACAAGTGCACATAGGTGTGACAAGACACTTGAAAATCTTTAATCTTATGCCATACCATTATAATGGCATAATTTCCCTCCCCTCCCTCACCTTCCTCCTCCACTTGCTATTGCTTATGAAATTTTAAGCTAAGAAAGGTCGAACCCTCGTAAAAAGGAGCCGCGTTTTAATTAACGGCAGCTCGGGTGGGGTTGTAACGTACTCAGTTCAGCTCGCCAAGTCTATGGGTATGTACATAACAGCCGTCTGTGCTCAACAAAGAGTGTTGAACTTGTTTAGGCTTTGGGTGTAGACGTTGTGGGGACTACTAAAAGGTAGCCAAAAAGAAAAAAGAGGATAAAATTTTCAAGTGTAATAAGATAAATGGTAATTTTGAACTAAACAATCAGTCGCCAAGAGCTGCTCTCAGCTTCTCTATTCGAGAGTCTAATTTCTGCTTCTTGGCAGCAGGATTTAAATTTGACTCTTCCTCGTTGTTGTTGTTTGGTTTGTCGTTCAAGTTGTTGTGAGCCGGTTTGACAACCAGATTCCGTTTCAGCAGTTTCCGCCCATGTAGTTTGGTCATCGCCAACTGTGCCGAAGCCAGATCTCCCATGCTCACAAACATAAAACCCTTTGGCGTCGTTTTCTGGAAATGGTCACCACTGTGATTCATTTGCTTGTTGAAGACGCTTGTTACCGACACAACCGTACCGTACTTTGAGAACAACTTCTCAAGGTGTGCGGTGGTGATTGAGTAGTTTAGATTGGAGACAAACAACCTGGGTTGGTTAAGTATTGGGATTGGTTTCATTGGTTTTGTTTTTGGTGTGGTTGTCGTTTCTTCTGTACTTGATGTCGTTGTTGCTGTTGTTGTTGATGTTGTGTCTGCCAGTGTGTCTGTTGTTGTTGTCGTTGTGGGCGTTGTTATTTCAATGTTATCGTTTGAAGCTTCGTTGGGAGTTCCTGATGCAGGAAACCCGTCATATGAAGCCTTACGCTTGTGCGTATTATCCATCGTATTATCCATCGATGAGAAAGACTTAGCACCTTGCACTGATTTTAAAAATCAAAAAGTGCCAAATCAAAAGATGTCTCGCCACGGGCATGATGGTACTGTGCATTGCGTGGCGTTGCGGAGTAACGGTCATGTAGTGAGGGCGGGTCAATCATCGTCCACTCGACCAGCTCCAGTAATGTAGAATATCAAGCTGACAATGTTTTTTTAGAAGGGTCCTTGGTCTCTGCTTTCTTCCGAATGGCTCACTTGTGGCTTGTGGCTATGATGGTGTGGGCGGCTTGAAGGTATTCAGCCCTTCCCTCGAGTTGGTCCAGACCTTGGTGGGACACGATGGTGGTGTTTTTTGCGTCACCGTCTCTCCATCAGGCTCCCACTTTGCTTCTGGTGATGGTAGTGGGAAGGTGATGATTTGGTCGGAGCCGGGGGAGGGTGGCGAGTGGGCGAGAGTGCAAGTGTTTGAGGATCACACGAATGCTATTTATGCAGTGTGCTTCTCCCCCGACGGCAAGCAGCTGGCTACTGGAAGCCGCGACAGGCTCATCAAGACCTACAGCTTCAACGAGGGAAGTGCCATCTTAGCGCACACGTTGGAGGGCCACACCGACTGGGTCAAGTCCCTCTCGTTCTCTCCCGACTGCAAAACCCTTTGCTCGGGAAGTTACGATATGTCCATCAAATTTTGGAACCCTGCCGATGGAAGCTTGGTGAAGAGCATCGACCAGGCTCACACCCATTACGTCTATAGCGTCTCATACTCCCCCAACGGGCGTGTTCTTGTGAGTGCCGGTGCCGACCAAACGATGAAGATCTGGGATGCTGAGACTTTCGAGCTCAAGCACACGTTCGTGCAGGAATTCTACACCATGCAGCTCACCATTACGGCCGATTCCAACTACATTGTTTCGGCCAACAATGACAAGACGGTTAGAATCACGAGCTGCCGAGAGTACCGCCTCACGGGCCTGACCCCCATCCTCAACCTGATTCTCCACATCGTCTACAAGTGGGAGTTTGTGTCGTTTTTGGAGCCCACCGAAAACACCTCAACCCTCGAGAAAGTCATCCGGCTACTCGGCGAGTGCGTGCACGACGGCGGCTACAACGTCACCTCCGAGATCCTCTCCTTTCTATCCCCGGCCCACCTCCCCGTCCAACTCACTCCCACACGGTGGGTTTGGAAGCCCCCCAACTGCAAGGAAGAAAAAAATAAAAAAAGTTGAAAATCTTGTCCGCGCTTTAAATTCCTTACAATAATACATATAATACAAATTCTTCACACACCACCACTCAATCCAACCCAACCCAACCTACTCTACTCCGATTCTGACTCTGGCAAGAACTTGTTGGTGTCTTCGTACTTGTATCCGCAATCACCACGATGTCCTTCGTTTCCGTTCCCGTCTGAGCTTTTGTACCCGTCGATGCATGTGCACATTCCAATGTCCGGGTTGCAGTAGCCGTACCCGTTGCACTCCAGGTTTTCTTTGGTCCCCTTGATGTGCTCCGTCACGTTAATTTTCTTTATGTTGGCGCTCCCTCCGCTCAGCTTTCCCACCAGCGTGCTCCCCGTCACTTTCATGAGCGGCAGGTCCCCCAGCTCGGTCCTGAACTCTATGTCAACGTATGTGGTGTTGCATACTCCCTTGGCGGATCCGTGTCCTCCTGTGTCTACCTCTGTCTGGTTGGTGTAGGTGATGACGATGTCTCCGACCGTGAGTAGATCCTGGATTTGCATTTTTGTTAGTCTGTTTGTCTGCCCCCCGTCCCCCCCCCCCTCACTCACTCAGTCACTCACCTTGACCTTCTTCTTGAACGTATGCAACTTGTCGTTCCAGTTGATGAACGCCGTGGTATTCTCCCGAAAGCCAAGATAAAATCCCCCGGCACTAGCACTGCAACTCAGCCTTTGAACCTCGTTCACCCCCGCGGTCGCCGGGTCGTCCCCCCTGGGGCACTCCATTTTGCTGCAATCAAACCCCGTGAAATCGGTGTGCGTTCTGGCGTAAAAACCCCTGTACGTGTTGAAGGCCACGTTGTCCAGCAGTATCTGCTGAGCGTCCCAGTCGTAACTGTTGCCGCTCATGCTCTTGCGACAATAGCACGTTTGTATCTTGTTCGCGTCCCACCTCTCGTTGCTGTACGTGTACGTCGCGTCGTTGTACTCCCCGTTCGTTGTGCTGTAGGTTGCCAGCTTGTTCATGGTCATGCACACCCCCTTGTCGCCGCAGACGTACGTGTCGTTTCTCGCGCAGCTCATGGTGCTGCGTTGAGCGCGCATTTTTAACGAAGCACGAGAGCGAGAGCGAGAGCGAGAGCGAGAGTGGATTAGTCGCTCGCACTCTTTTGTCACAAGGCTCGCTCGCTTCGCTCACTCACCTGCACGCGCTCCCCTCGAACAAGTCGGCGGGGCAAGTGCATGTTCCACTCTTCCTGTTGCACCTTCCTGCATTGCTGCAGGTGGCTTTGGCGTGCGCCTGGTTTGGACTGGTGGCTTCGTCGAACCAAGCCTTCCCTCTCGGGCAGGTTAACCACTCGCACGCGCTGCCCTCGTATCCGTAGCTGCAGTTGCAGTTGAAGTTGCTGCAAACTGTGTGCTTTCCGCTGCAAAGTTGGTAGCTGCCTCCGAATTGAGGCACCACACTCGGACACGTGACCCCCGTCCAATTGAAGTCCGTCTTGATGCTGCGCCGAGCAAAATGAAGCGAGATTGTGCGCATTTTTAATGAATCAGAGGGGAGGCGAGCGAGCCAAAAAAATGAGAATCTGTTAGTTTGGTAGTGGCTCGTATGTTTCTCGTCTTCATCAAGGCTCGCTCGCTTCGCTCGCTCACCTCCCGCAATCCAGGTAATTGTGCTCGAGCGTTGCTGCCCCCCCCCTTCCGTCGCTGGCCGGCCCGTAACCTTCGTAGCAGCTGCACTTCCCGGTGTCCGGGCTGCACGTCCCCCTCCCGCTGCACTCCTTGGGCTCGCCGGTGCTCTTCACGCTGCTGACAGATGTCCTCAAAATAGAATTTTGCCCTGCGCCGAGAACGAATTGAGTGGAATAATATTAGTTCAGTAGTGGATATAGCCATTAATTATGTCTGTAGCCATTACGCGAGATTCATTGCGAGTATTCTCGTCTTCCTCAAAGCTCCGCTCGCTCGCTTCGCACGCTCACCTTGTCTGTACATGTTGGTGATTTTTGTCCCGCTGCTCACCAACTTGGTTGAGTTCACGGTGATGTTCAGCGGGTTGGGGTGGCGGGAAAAATCCCGTAAGAATTGAATTGTGGTTGTTGCTCCGATGGTAGGGCAAACTGTACCGTGGCCGTGGGTCTGCGCCGATATTTATTAGCCAAATATAATATTTTCATTTCGCGGCTTTCATAATATTGTTCAACCTTCGCTCGCTCACCTCCACCCTGACGTCGCCGATGGTTGATATTAGTTCGAGTTCGTGTTCTACGCGCTTGGCGGTCGAATCATGCGGGATTGGGTTTGTAGTTTGTCCTCTGTAGGTGAATGCGATGGTGCCTTAAAAACAATCGTGAGTAAGTGTGCCAATTTTCAACCCGCCCACACACTCACACACTCACACACTCACACACTCACACACTCACACACTCGCACACTCGCACACTCACCTGAACATGTCCCAGGGCATTGACAATCCAACACCTGAATCTCGTCCTTCGCACTTACATCCCTGGGGTCGGGCCCCCACGGACACATTCGCTGATTGCAATCATACCCAGTCCAACCCTCTCCGCAAACGCATCCTTGAATCATATCCTTGTCCCAATTTGTATACTCAATTTCTTCAAATAGCGTAACAAAGTCCTGGGTGATTGCTGCCTCGGCCATTGTCATGCATCTCCCGTGCCCGTGACATATCTCATCGATCCCCATGTTGTTCGGGCCCTTGGGGCAGCTCAACTTGTTGCACGCCGCTCCTTCAAAACCAGAGCGACACAAACACGCCCCGGTTTGACGGTTGCAGTAGCCAAAACCACTGCACTCCACGCCGGCCTTGTGCGCCGTTGAGACTGCTGTGGCAGGGTCTGCCCATGTAGGCCCAGCCGGGCACACGCGAAGATTGCAAGCCACACCAGTGAAACCGGAATGGCACATGCACTCGTGGCCCTCTTCGTGCGCAAGATTGTCGATGCGGGACCCGACGCAGCGGCCGTGGCCGTTGCAGGCTTGCGGGCATCCTCCGCCGTATACGTTGTGAGGGTTGTTCACAAGTGCCTCTTGGGTTGTTAGTTGCAACGATGCTAGGAAGGTTAGGAGAGGGAGTAGAAGTTGGGGGTGGGGATGATACCGGATGATCATAGCCCCCAAGTGGGGTGTGGTGAATATGGTGTGGCAACGTGTTATTGTGTTAACTTGGTGATTTGCACTTTTGGTACGATAAATTTGAAAATGTGAAAATAAGTTTATTGACACCACACGCAAATCGTCTTATTCAGCTTAATTAAAAGTGCTTGCCCTACACGTTCTTGCGACTTACGAGCCGGGAATAAGTTTTGATACTAAATCCACTCCAACTCAACAAGTAGTCTTTTGGGAACCAATGCTTACCTTGGCCAAGGAAAATTTGAATACCTGGACGATGTTTGGGTCCTCGACATCAACACCCTCGCCTGGCAGAAAGTCCACCCCGGAGGCGTGCCCCACAAAAAGCGATATTGCCACAGCTGCCAAATCGTTGGGAATAGAATGTTTGTGTTTGGACTTTCTGGATTTGGTTGAGTGTACCTGGGTACCGGTAAACGTAATGTCGTAGGCAGGAAAATTGTGATCCACGGTGGGTGGAACGGCGAGAACAAGTGCTATGGCGATATGTGGGTCTTCGACACCGACACTTTCACGTGGGTGCAGCCCCGCAATGGCCACATCATCATGATGGGGGGGGGTTAACATTTCGTCCACCGGAATACCAGAATATTTTAACGACTTGCGGTCCTTGAACACCGAGACAATGATTTGGGATCGGTTCCCGAGTGCTCGGTACGCGCCCACCATGACACCATGACACCCTTGGGCGCACTGGTTATGTGCTGTTTCGGGGGGTGGGGTTACGGCGGAATGCAGACACGAGAGGAGGGGAACAAGAGGGCTGGGGCCAATAGCGTTCTTGTTCTGGACAGCGAGAACATGAAGTGGACCGAGCCGATTACAGAGAATCCGAATCCGATCAGCCATTTATAAGGTCACACCAGCGTGGATGTTCCAAGGGTTTTGTGTAAAGTAAATATGAATTGTTGTTGTTGTTAATAAAATTTACTACTCGTTCTCTTTTGTCTCTAAAACAACTCTACTCTTTGAAATCAAATGAAAAACTCGCTGATGATTCGGAAATTGTTTGCTTGTACTTCTTGGAGATGTGGGAGGCGGAAGGCGAGGAAATTTCGCACCCCCCTCCTTTGTACGCAAAGACGACACACACGTACCTCACCCCAGAAGTGATCTGTGCCCCGCTATGCATCAGCTCTCCTCCTTTGAATCCGCAGATGCCCCCACCTTGCGGTTTTATCGAACCCCCTTCCTCGTCGTCGTCGTCCCCCAGGTCCTGAAACCAGGTCCCACCCCCCTCGAATTGACCCGCATCGTTGAGAGCTATCGTAAAGCTGACATCACTCTGGTCCACGTGAACGGGGATCTCCCGCTGACCTCCTTCAAAGTCATACTTTACGATGAACGCGTCGTGGATCCTCAACGTTTCGATTCCATACTCTCTCTTCACGAGCCCTGCCAAGCATGAAACGCATAGCTCGTTGAACCACTCCAGCACCTCCTCGCCCAACTCGTGTATGGGCAAATCCGTCGTTGGAACGGAGTAGTGCCGAGAGGTCGTCCAGCCCGACTCGTACTCTTCGCAAATTTCTATTATTCGATTGCAATTTTTGGCGTTTATCACGCCGCCAGATGTCAGAAAGACTTTTTTGGCTAAGTAAGATGTCGTTTTGGGAAGATCTTTGTCGTTGATGATGACGTTAATATTGTCGTTCAACCTGTAGCTCGAAATCTTCCTCGCCGTCTCGACCAAAACTTTGCAACCCGGTTCGGATTTAGCCCCCTCAACCCAAATTTTATACGCCTCGTCCACCCTCCCTCCGCTCTCCAGCGTGCTCGCTGCCAGACAGTTGATCGCGTCTCCTTTTGAGATTAGCGTCATTGAAGCCTGGGGTTTGGCCACGAGCAAGCCGTAAATATTCAAGGCAGCGGAAAAATTGTTTGACTGCATGTAGTAATCGCCGATGGACTTAAGCCTCCAGTCGGGAAGATCTTGAAGGGGTTGTTGGGGGGGAAGTTGAGTGTTGGGGGGGGTGCAGAGTTCGCACTTGCAGGACTTACGGAACGTTGCGAGCGGATACGAAATCGACACATTCTCAAAGAGATCGTTGGGCAAGATTGAGCTGAGGGTTGACAGGGTGAAGGTGTTGTTGGTGTGGGTGTGGGTGTGGGTGTGGGTGTGGGTGTTGCTGTTGTTGTTGCTATTGTAGTCAACGCAGAGTTGGACCGAGGCGGTTGGAACGCAGGAGATCGGGATGGGACAGGGAGGGGAAGTCGAAGGCAGCGGGGGGAGAATCAGACAGATCTCCGTCCCCTGGTCTTCGTCGGTGGAGGTGTTCACGTAGATAAGATTTCTAAATACTAGAGAGAAGACAGATGCGAATTTTTCAAAGGTTGGGGATGGGGATGGGGATGGGGATGGGGATGGGGATGGGGATGGGGATGGGGATGGGGATGGGGAGGATAGCGAAGTTAACTCGCTCAAACCAGCAATCAAGACAATGAAAATCTCAGAAATTGAAGGCTCATGGGACAGGTCCAGGGGAAGGAGGAGGGCCGGGTCGTTGGTGAGGAAGTTGAGGGAGGCGGAATTGGAGGTGAGGATGGACAGAGATGCGAGAAAGAGAGCATCTCGGGTGAGCCTGGAGGGGGCCGTGTCGCTCGTTTCTACAGATCGTGAGTGCAAGTAAATGTCAAGGAGGAGCTTCGACAGGAGGGAGGGGGGGGAGCAGGAAGTGCAAACAAACACACGCCGTTTTGGTGTCGAGCTATTCGCGATATCAAAGCTACCACACAGAATGCAATGGGGGGAAGAGGAGATGTGCAGGGAAAGAAGGGGAACGATGTTGGTTAGGATGATTTGCTCTTTCGTGCGGACTGGCATTACGAGAGCTGGGGGGATTATTATGGGCTGGTTTGCTCTTTCGTGCGGACTGGCATTACGAGAGCTGGGGGGGTTATTATGGGCTGGTGGGGGGGAGAAAAGTAGGGTTGAAGAGCAATTTATCTGCATAAAATTTACTCATTCACTGCCCAGAAAAGCCCAAGCATACCATTTCTAAACCCAAATCTCCTACCTACCTACCTCCTCACCCCAGCAACCCACTTCCCACCTCCCCTTCTCTTTTGAGATCTTTTCACGAGCATATCCTTATGCCTTCCAATGAGCACCACAAGTGGCTCACGAAGCTTGATTGGCCCGCTGTAGACAGAGCCATGACTCACCCAGATCGGGCCGTAGATTTGCTCAGGAGAAAGTACAAGGAGAGAGATGAGCATGGACGACTGCCACATCATTGGATGGCAGCGAAAGCTCAGACACACACACATGCTCTTGCCCATGTGGGCGTGCAGTCGATTTGGTTGAATCTACAGGCCCTCATCACACGAGACAATAAAGGCGAAACTCCCATCGACATTGCCCGTAGGAGTGGAGCCTGTGCTGAAATCATCGGCTTGCTCTCCCTTACTCCCGAGGAAGCTGATTCGTTGGATGATATGGAGATGCTCCGCTTGTACGCACCAGTGGCTTATTGGTGGAGTGAGATGATTGGGTGGATCAGATCACGATTGAATGCAGACTGTCACAAATTCATCAACGAGCACGATGACGAGTTGGTGCGTGAAGTGCTCAAATACTACAATTCTGAACTTCTTCGAGATATTGCTTGCAGTAGCCAGATATACACCGATTCTCTCGTGTTTCTTGCTCTTCGAATGATCTATCGGCACCCACTTTCCCTCAAGTCCTCGGGCGGCGACTGGCCTCAGGGAAAAACTATCCTTGAGTTTGCTGAGCGATACAATGCGTGCAAAG
>BRYC01000305.1:12356-29665 GCA_030267985.1 Parmales sp. scaly parma | reverse complement strand
TGACTCCCAATCCCGAGTCAGTGCTGCCTGACGTGACCGTCCTAGAGGCGCTCCAGACGATGCACGAGTACAAGTTCCTGTCCCTTCCCGTTTGCGAGTCAGACGGCACAGTCGTTGGCTTGGTTGATGTGATGGACTTGATTCTCGGTGTTGGAGGAGCAGCCGGCTGGCGCTCAATCTTCAGCTCCATCGACGACAATTGTAACAACGACAACGACTCCTTCACGGACGCAGGCTCGGTCGTTTCCTTCAGTCACTCGGTACAGTCCTCGCGCCTCGCCCCACCTTCGACAATTCGCCTGAATGTCGGTCAAGGTAGGAACGGGTCGCAGCTTTCCTCCATGCAGGCGTCTAAGTACGACGCCTTGCCATCTTCTCCTGGTCATTCGATGATTCAGTCCGACTTTACCAAGGCAACAGGAGCTGGAGGAGGCGCCGAGTTTGTCTTCAAGGTGGTTGATAGTGCGAAAAACACTCACAGAATAAAAACTGACAGCGACAACATTAACAAGCTGAAGAAGTTGGTCGGGGAGAAGCTGGGCAAGTGCGGGGACGACGTTGATAAGCTGGTGTTGAAATTCAAAGACGAAGACGGCGACGATGTTGTCATCAGCTGCGACGACAGCTTGAAGGATGCCGTAGAGAATGCAAAGGGAGCTGGAGAGAAGAACCTGAAATTGAGAGTGACTGTGGAAAATGGAAATGGAGGGGGGGTGGACACTTTCAACGGGGGCAATGAAGTGAACAGTAGCTTCCTTGATGGTGACCATCAGAAATATGCCATCGTCGGAGGGGGGGTTCTGGTTGGACTCGCCGTGTTAGCGGGGGTGCTAATGCGGGGTTCGAAGCGGTGAGGTAATAAATTTGAATAATTATGAAATTGTTAAACCACCCAAAAGTTGTTCTAAAGTTGGGGGGGGGCTTTGATCGAGTAAATTAAACAAAAAGAATATCATGAAAATTGTTGTTAGTTTTGAATAAATTTTCGCACGCTTGCTCCGACGCTCGACCGCCGCCTTGGCCGGTTCTTGCCGTTTTCTAGCTCTAACGCTTTCAGTTGACGGAGGTTGGCGTCCGGAATGAACTCGTCGCCGACAGAGGAAATGAAATTTGGAGTGAACCACGCCGGTTCTGTTCGCACCCACTCCGCCCAGTTGTCGCGCATGTAGGCGATCACTTCGTCCTTGATGCTCTCCGTGTAGCTGCTGTGGTTGTCGAAGATGGTGAGCATCTTCGTCTCAGGATCATCGCTCTTCCTGAACGAGTCGATGGTGAACTGCCAGCCCGTTATTGTTGATGTGAAGGTGTGGTAGAATTCTGATTTCGTTGCGACCAGGAACGCCACCGCGCACGCTAACCACGTGATCGCCAGGAAGGTGAACGCCGAGTTCAGCATATCAGGGTCTGTTTTGTCTTCTATTGAGCTCTTCCTGTAGAAGTACAGCGAAACGAAGGGGTAACACTGACTCACAATCGTCTGGAACGAGAACAAAGCCCCGCCACAAATTTTTGGGCCTCGGAGGTGCAGCATGCCTGCACGTGGGGGGGGAAAGTTGTTAGAATGTGATCAAATCACCTCTCTCTCATTATAGCGCTCACTCACCTGTGTAATCCACTAGCACCTTAAATACAGCGTGGCCAACCAATGCAGCCGAATATTTTACCCAGCCCTCGAGCCCAACGACCCAAGTAACGTAGTCCCTCCTCACTATTTTGTATAGATGGTACAAAACTTGCTCGGCCAGTATGATGCCGAAGGTAAGCTCCTTGCTCACCGAGAGGAGCAGAGCGGTGCCAATGGTGCGGCTGAGGTTGTGTAGACTGGCAAGCAGAATCAACAAAACGAACGTGATTCCGCGTTCCGTGCTGCCGTCCTTGATGTAGCCGTAGAACAGCGGCACTTCCTTCCTGTTTGCAACTGACACGTCCATGTCGTACGAGATCATGGCGCTCGAAAAGCCGGTCGTCAAGGTGCTTATCAAGATCGAAATCAAGAGGAACATCGTCTTCTCCGGCGAGTTGATGAACATGTAGGCCTGCAGAAGACTTCCGGGTATGCTCTCGAACGCAAGCTCAGCGCATTTCCCAGTAACCATTTCAACAAGCGGAGTCACTTTTGAATCCTTGTCTTTGTGGCCAGTTGCCACCCTAAACGCGTCCACTCCAGGTTTCAAAAATGTGACAACGAACGCCAGTTCTCGCAAGATAACCCACTTGCTTTTTTTCATGTTCTGGATATACGCAGCAAGAAGCTGCACACATAAAGATGACCCAATCATGGCGATCAGTGAGTTCGCTCCTGACGTGTTGCCGCTCGCTTGGTAGGTGTTGATTACCCCCATATCAGTTATCATATCCATGATTGAGAGAAGAGCGCCCAATGTCACGCGTTTTGCGAGCCCCATGTTGGACGACACGAGAAGATGCTGCGCCGAGCGAGCCAAACGAATACGAATTGAGTGGAATTATGTTAGAATTTGACCAAAAAATTTGTTTCGTCAAGCACACACACCTTTGCCACTGCCGTCATGATTGAGCCGAATACAGGGGAGTGATCGAAGAGGGGTTGCAGAGTTGTGTTGGCAAGCCGCCACGCGTCCACGGCTACAGCAAACTCCTTGTTTGCTAGGAGGTGCTTCCGGAAGGATTTGCCCAGACGAGCAGCTTCCTCCTCGGTGAGGTTTTGGAGAGGAGATATATCGCCATTTTGAGATGGAAACACCCAGGCCTTGTTGAGTTTGAACGATGCCGCATTGGTGAGGACGTTCGCGAGAAGGATCTCAACGTTGGGGCAAATTGCGAGGATGGGGGCGAGGAAGGCATATTCAGCGAAAATCCTTTTAACATGTGATTCATTGTTTTTGAGGTTTTTGCTTCGGAACTCTATCAGCCCTTCAGCTACATTCTTCCACGCAGTGCTGTTGCTGGTGTTGGTGTTGGTGTTGGTGTTGGTGTTGGTGTTGGTGTTGGTGTTGGTGTTGGTGTTGGTGTTGGCGTCGGTATTGTTGCTCACTTCCCTGCTGAGGATCTCAGCATGAAGAGTCTTTCTATGAAAGAGCAGCTCCGCAATCTGAGCCGCCCATCGCGCTTCTGCAAGCTGAAGTTCATTCTTGTGGTCTTCGTCCCGCCTTCTCAGTTCCATTTTATGAGTCACTTCTCGATCCGCTTGGCCGGCAATGTGGGTCACAAGAAGTTCGTTCAGGGCGGTATTTTGGTCTCGAAGTTGAGCCAACTCCTCAAAGATGCGATTTGTCGCAGTCAATTCACCACTTTTCATTGCGTTACGAATCTTTCTTGAATTCTATATGGCGTTACTTATCGCTGTGTGGCAGTTGCAGGTTGCGTTGATTTTGTTAAGAGATTTTTGTCTTTAGCACGTGTAGGTGTTTCGGTTGGGATTCGGATTATTCCTCTGTGTTTTCGGATTATTCCTTTTAAATTTGCACCATAATTTAAAAACCACAAAAGTTGTTCTCTTGTCACTCGCTTTCTGCTCTGCATGATGAAGACTTCTACTTGTTACTTGTTACTTGTTACTCGCTTCTGCTCTGCTCTGCATTGAGATTGATGGCCTCACTGCGCACTTCTTCCCCAAAACATTCGTTGCACCTCAGGTGAATTCCGGTAACCCTCTTTCTGCGCGTAGGTGAGCACCGCAACCAGCCTGTCAATTTCTCCAACAACGTCGGTAACTCGATGTTGGCTATATCTGCCCGAGAAAACTGACAGGGTACCGGGCTCGAACACCAAATCGCTCACACCCTCTTCGTTCTCTACAACTTTTTCAACTTGCTCATAGACCATTTGGCTGTCGCTCTTCCTCAGCCTGTCGGTGTATTGGAAAACCCCGCCCGCCTCGGGTTTTTGGAGCATGATAGTGGTTGAAAACTCGCTCTCGTCGAAGTGAAAACCATGCGCCCACCCTTTTTTGAAGACGTTAATACTGCACTTTCCAAGCGGGTCGTCTGACAAGTGTAAATTTTCAACCCCAGTCACCGCTTGAACCAACGCTATCACGCGAGGATCTTGGTAGACGGACAAAAGAACGCCGCTTTTTGGAAGCTCATCACCGGCAATGCTCGCAACCTTGGTATTTAGTAGTTTGTTCCGAATGTGGGAGTTTGAGAAGCTCGGATCTTGGGGGAGAAGGTACACATTGTGCATCGTATCTGTTACAAAACATTCAATGGTTTCGCCAGTTTCATTCTTGGATTCTGAAACTGCTTCAGTGATTGCTTCTTTGGTGAGGAAGTTTTGGAAGGTGGCCATGCCGGTCTTCAGGTACTTTTTTCGTGCATTTTGCACCGCTGGGTGAGTGAAGATTGTTTTTAGAGAAGCTGAGGTGAGGAATGGGTAGAGCTTCACGTTGAACATGGCGCTTATCCTAATTTATTTAGAAAACAAGCAAATTTTTTTCAAACACTTGAAGTAAATTCTCACGATGAGCGGCAGCTACGGAGCGATTTTGGCACAAGAGGACTCTAACTCACTCCCACCAACAAAAACTCATTTCCCCGCCCATGATGATGAGCACTCCCTACAACAAACTACTTCCCTCCAACTGAAAAGATTTTTGTCCTTTGGTACTCTCATCATCCTTGCCTTCTTCGCCCTCGCCCTGTGCCTGTTCAAAACCCACTATAACATTGATTTGGACGTCATCGTTGCGAACAGGGACAATGGCCCTCCAACTTTGGCTTGTTCCCGGGGTCTGCCCCCTGATGGTGGCATAACTGGCTATTTCCAACTTCCATCGAACAAGAACCTTAATTACTTTTACTATTTTGCTGCGTCTAAAAACACCCCAATGGAGGACGCACCGCTATTGATTTGGATGTCCGGCGGACCTGGCTGCTCTAGTTTGCTTGCCAGCTACATGGAGAACGGCCCTTGCCGTGTTTCACGGAATAACGAAACGAAAGATCCCGAGACTACAATCAACGAGTACAGCTGGAACGAAAACGCAAATGTTGTGTGGGTTGATCAGCCAGCTGACGTTGGCTTGTCTTTCGGCGACGACGGAAATTCGACCCTATTCTCCCACCGGGAGGTGTCCGCGAACATGCTCGCCTTCCTTCATCGGTGGCAGCAGCGATTTCCAGACAACCACAACGGCGAGCTTTTTATATTTGCGGAGAGCTTCGGGGGGCACTATGCACCCGCAGTGGCAAGGGCTTACTTCGACGCGGAGGTGCTCGGTGTGGCGCCTCCTGGACTGAAATTGGCAGGCTTTGGAGTTGGAAATGGGCTAACAAATCCCAAGATTCAGTACAAGTACGCCGCAACGTTTGCCAACAACAATACCTATGGGATCAAATCCGTCTCCGACAATGTTTACTCCAACATGAAACACGATGCTCACAGTTGCGTGGACCAAATCACCAAGTGCAACGACGAGTACAGCTTGAATGGCGACGAAGATTGCATGGCTGCGTTCATGTATTGCAACGAGAAGGTGAGCGCTGTGAGCGAAGCGAGCCAGCAACATGACAACAACCACTGAACGCAGCGATTCATTTTGCTCGGCGCAGCTGCAAATGCCATTCTTCGAAACAGGTAGAAACATTTACGACATCAGGACGTTCAAGAGCTACAACGACAAAATGGCGGTCGTCAGCGAATTCGTCAACCAGCACTTCGTCAGGGAAGCGCTTGACGCGGACAATGACGTTCAGTTCGTGGCATGCAATATGAAGGTTTACATGCGGTTCCTCTTCGACTGGATGAAGGAGGTGAGCCATTACTAGTTACTAGTTACTAGTGAACAATGACAATGACTATGACGAGAAAACAACTAACAGATTTGTGTCCGGTTCGGCGCAGTACGAGGATTGCATTCCGCTCATGCTAGAGAACGGGGTTGACGTGCTGATTTACGCGGGAGATGCCGATTTTATATTGAATTGGATGGGCAACGAGGCGTGGGTGAGAGATATGGAGTGGGTCGGCAAGGATGATTTCAACAGCCGAAAGGAAAGCGATTTTGTGTACAGAAATGAAAACGGCGTTGGAACTGTGGGTGGGGTTGGGAGAGATTTTAAGCTGGATAAAGAAGCCGGGAGACTTACCTTTTTGAGGGTGTTAGAAGCGGGACATCTGGCACCGAAGGACCAGCCGGTAGCGATGCTGGAAATGATCAACCGATTCACCAAACGAGAAGCAATAATAGAGAAAGAAAAGTTTTGAGCTTGATTTTGAAGTGTTTGATTATAAGTCAATCCTCGAACGAAGTCGTCGCCATTGTCGATAGCTTCGGCAGCATAGCATTTTTGTCAACGTCGATGTCCACAGCATCCACGTCAACAATTTTATCCACAGAAACACCGGCAGGCTCGGGTGAACCCCCCCCCTCCTTCAGAACCTTGACGTTCCCCCCAACGAAACTGAAATCCATTCCAGGCTGTCGCCGAGGGTTAGTTCAGTGTAGTAGTAGAAATGCAGCCATTACGTCTGCAGCCATTTCGCGAGATCCATCGCGAGTATTCTCGTCTTCCTCAAGGCTCGCTAGCTTCGCTTCGCTCACTCACCTCCCAGCCAAGCTTAACCGACTCGTCGAAAGTGTTGGCCAGCAACTGATCCATTTCGGGCTCAGCCTCAACTTCCCCCGCGGCAATCTTCGCCTTCAGAGCTGCCACATCTTTCCTCTTCCGGGAAACTTTCTTGACCTCAACCTTTGGGAAGAACTTGAACGAAACGAAACTGCAATCTTCTTCGCCGCCTTCCAGCTCGGCGACAGAGTAGCCGTTCTGGCTGAACCCTTCCTTCACGGTCTCACGGCAAGTCTGCTCCATCGCATACGCATGGTACTTTCTTAAATACTGGGGCGGAATAACGCCGGGCCTGTACCCCTTGAAAACCATTTGGTTTCCGGTCGGATCGTTCTTGGCCTGCTGCAGAATCTGCTTGAAAAGCATCAAAGAGAACTTGCCCAGGTCAGCCTCTACACCGTCAATAGCAATGTTGAACCGGGAGTTGCTCTCAGGAAGTGGTGTTATTGAGCACGCATTTTTTATGTGCTTCTGCTTTACGTAAATACTTGTTTTTATCCTGCAGGGGGCGGTTTTGGTGGTGAAGGAATACGCCCCTGGCACCAGCAGGAGTCCAACGATCATTAAACTCATGCATAGTATCATTGGCTGTTGTCTCTGGCGTGTTGTCTCTGGCGCTGTTGTCTCTGGCGTCCAAATATTTTTACATCCTGAAATCCTAAACCAATTTTTAAATTTAAATTTTTGGTATTTTCAATACACAGCAACCCCGCAATCCCTCTTCTTTGTGTTGCATTAGACCAGTATCTTTTATGGACAGGTTTCACATCTACGACCAGCTTGGCTCCGGTCGATTCCCAACCTCCTCCTTGGTGTACAAGGGTCGCGAGCGAAGAACAATAACCTACGTGGGAATAAAGCGAGTTCCCAAGGAAAAGATGGTCCAAGTTGGAGGGTTCGTGAGCCTCCTACACCGGCTGGGGGTTGAGCCGAAGCCACAATACGAGGAGGGTGAAGGGGAAAGTTCAAGTTCAGGTTCAAGTTCCACAGCAAGCACAAACACAAACACAAACACAAACACAGTCACAGTCACCAAAAGGAAGAAGCGGTGGTTCCCTTCCCCGTTCGTGGTCCGTTTCCAAGACTGGTACGAGACCCGTTCGAACCTGTGGCTGATTTTGGAGTTCGTTCCTGGCGGGTCGCTTGAGGGGCTTCTCAAATCCACAAAGGGAGAGTCGGAAATGAGGACGAGGAGGCTGCTGCAGGAGGAGAGGAGTGGTGGGGATGATGGGGGTGATGGGGAAGAACATGCTGCTAAAGGTGCTGCTAAAGGTGCTGCTAAAGGTGCTGCTAAAGGTGCTGCTAAAGGTGCTGCTAAAGGTGCTGCTAAAGGTGCTGTTCTTGTTCCAGCCTCAGCTCCAGCCTCAGCCCCACCCTCAGCCCCACCCTCAGCCCCACCCTCAGCCCCACCCCCAGCCTCAGCCTCAGTCTCCCACGTGGACTTCCTCCTCCCCGAATCCTCAATCGCTCCCATCGCCAGCGACATTGCGTCCGGGCTGGTCTTCGCCAACACCCACGGTTCCGTGGGGATAATTCTCGGGGGGGTTGAGCCGAGCGGAATCCTCCTCGACGAGTTCGGAAGGGGCAAAATATCAAAGTTCGGGGGGGCGAATCGACCGAAGGAGCTGCCTAGGCCGAAGGGTGAGAGGGGGAGGGGGAAGCGGAATAAGCGAGAGCTGAAGCTGGGGAAGTCGACTGGCAGGAGTGAGAGGTCCAGCGGAGAGTATTCGGATGATTTTGAGGATGACAACGACAACGACAACGACTACGACTACGACTACGGCAACGACAACGACAACGACTACGACAACGACTACGCCAACGAAAACATAGACTCCTCCTACTCCTCAGAGTCGTCGACGGAGGATGAGGCCGACCCCCAAACGGAGCAGCAACGCTATTCTCAAGAATTCAACGGCTGCAAAGTTCCCGCTTCGTGGTACACCGCGCCGCCACCTTCACAAAAACCACAGTCATCGTCATCGTCATCGTCATCTTCATCTTCATCTTCATTAATTCTGCTGCCCGTGCCGCCGAAGCCGCTCAAGGTCCGCCGGTGGCAGTACACCCCCCCCGAAATTGTCAGGAGCAAGAGCAACGCAGTTGAGATTGTTGAGATTGTTGAGCTGGATGCAGCGGAGTCCACGAATACCAAGGCCAAGGCCAAGGCTAAGGCCAAGGCCAAGTCGACGTGCTTCGCGCAATGCAGGCGGCCCAATGCCACTACAACTACCACCAAACCCAAACCCAAAGTCATCCACGTGCCCAGTCCACCCTCCTACGCTACCGAGATTTACTCTCTGGGCGTGGTAATGTTCGAGATGTTCTTCGGTCGTGCTCCGGTCCTTCCCCCGCGAATAGAGAAGTTCCTCCACCCGGAGACTGGGAGCCAGGGGCGAAGGCTCAGGTTCACACGGCCGACGAAGGCGTTCAGGAGCCTGCTTGGGGGGATGTTGGAAAGGGACCCGAGGAAGAGGTTCAAGTGGATGGATGTTATTGGGCACGAGTGGTGGAGAGAGGTATATTACATAAGCGTGAGTCAGGGGGGGAAGGCTGGGAGTGGGGGGTTCTTTCCGGAGGAGTGGGGGGTGAATGGCAACGGGGGTGGGGGTGGGGATGGGGGTGGGGATGGGGGTGGGGATGGGGGTGGCAATGGCAATGGCAATGGCAATGGCAATGGCAATGAAATTAATGACAGTTTGATGAATTCGACGATTGGGAGCTGCAATTTGAACAGCACGCTGCGCTTTGGGACCGAAGGGGGGTGGATTGACTGGGGAAAATATTGGAACGAAATTGATGTTGGTGGTGAAGGAAACGAATACACAAATATCCTCACTCCAACCAAAAAAAAACACAAGGAGAAGAAGGCCCCAAAGAAGGAGAAGGAGAAGAGACTTCAACTTCGGCAGCTGCAGGAAAGGGATCAGAATGAAGAGGACCCGTGGGCGAACAGCTTGGACGAGGAGAGCTTCAACAGGAGCTTGAAGACGGAGGAGCAGGGTCTGGGGCAGGGTCTGGGGCAGGAACAGGAGCAGGAGCAGTACCAACAACAACAACACCAGCAGGTTGTCGAGACACCCAAGTACCAAAAGAAAACTGTAGAGACAACTCCACTACAAATTCAAGAAAAAATGCGACAAGACAAAGCCAAAGCCCAGGGAAGAGGGAGAGGCCGGGGGAGAAGAACAATTCAATAGAAGTGATTAAAACATGCAAGTGAAATAATTCTTCTCTTTTAATGTCTAAGCAAAGGTGAAAACCAAGGAGAGCTAAGGATGTTGTAGTTCTGACCGAAACTTGAGAGCAGGTTCACGACGGACGCGGCAACCGCAACGAGGCCAATGCCAACTGCAGAAAACATGAACGCAAAGATGATGGCTGCCACATCCTTGAAATCTGAATTGTTGGCAAAAATACCATATGACGCATATACAGTAACGAACCCGGTCAGATAGAGCACTGTGGACCGAATTCGCTGAATCAGATTACGCTCTTCTATCAAGGAAAGTGGAGTTGCCATTGCTTTTTTGCACATGGAGGTAACGAGAACTTCTGTTTGTTCTGCCAAACTACTGTTATCGTTGCTGTGTTGATAGGTTGTGTTGTGAAAGTTGTGAAAAGCGAGCATGTTGCTGGATTGGGTATGTTATTATGATTTGTAACACAAGAAAATTTCCATTTTTTCTTTCTTTACTTCTTACTTTTCAAAAATCTCGAAAATGTCAAGTGGATAATTCGCGAAATCAATAATTCGCGAACTTTCTCTTACCCACAACGCCTTTAACATTACTTCCCTTTTACGACTTCCATGGAGCCCGAAAATAAAATTTTATAAATACAACTCCCTTATCTCGATCGACCATGAATACTTCACTTTCACCCTCCCAACCCCCCACCATCACCGCACCCCCCTCCGGACTTGACCCCCAAAGCCCCTTGGGACTGAGTTCCACCTTAAGCGGCACTGGTGGCTTGAGTGCAACTGCCCGGCGGCGCTCCTCGATTCACAAGATGGAGCAGGAGATGGCTGTGGACCTACTTTCGAAACTTCGGCGAACATCATCGACAAATGCCAATTTCAACAACGCAGACTTTGACAAGTCCACCCGGGTAGCCCTGGCCACCATCGATCCGTTCGTCATCGATGTCAGGGACACTGTTGGTAGAGCGCTGCTGGGGGAGCGGGCGAGCATCATCATGTTCGCCCTCCTTAAGGGAGTGAGTGGGTTTGGAATATATTTATTTTGTCTTGCGGGTGGGGCGTTCTCCATCGTTTCCTTCACAGGAGCGATTGACTACAACTACAGCTACTTTTCGATACTGATGATCCCTTCCATTTTTCTTAACATGGCTACTATGAACAGAATTCTATTGAAGAAAACCATGAGCCACTTTCAAGCGTGGCTCCTCATGGCGTATGTAAATACGTTTGTGTTCTGCGTCGGCTCGAGTCTGCGGGACGCCAGAATTTGTACGCTTGTGGTTGGGTGGTGTGCGGTGACATTCACGATTCACATTGATTGCTGTCCTGAGAAAATTAGGCGGGGACTCGGCAAGTTCGGTACGGTTATTATTTATTCATTTTTGCTCACTGCAAATATATCGATCTTAACAAACCACATCAAAGATGTTCACGAATGGTCAATCGAAATGGGAAGCGGGAAATTTAAGTCTCTAATGCTAGGGGCATCGGGAGGGTTCAACTATCTTTTGTATGCGTCCAAGCTAATTTACAACAGCTTCAAGCACCCTGACAGGATGGTTCTGTTGTCAAGCAAAGTGAAGACCGTCAAGGGTGAGCGAACGAAGCGAAGCGATCCACAACCAGTTAGTTCTCTCTCACACTCACACTCACACTCACACTCACACTCACACTCACACTCACACTCACACTCACACTTACACTCACACCCACACACACAGTTGACGGCGGGCAAGCGAAAGATATGATAGACGGGGGAAAGAAAATCTCAAGTCAGGCGTCCCGCAAACCGAGCTTTTTAATGAAGATTGGAACCGGGCTTGGACTTGCGGGGCAGGGGGGGCAGGGACAGGTTGTCCCACATAATAGCTAGAGCTAGAAATTTTCAAAAAATCATACTTTTCAAAATTATCTCTCCTCATTTTTTATAGGTGTTTCCCCTTTTCCTCTTTGTCCTTCCTGCGCCAGAGCAAAACGAGCGAGTCAAAAGAATTGAGTGGAATAATGTTTTTTAGTTTAGTAGTGGATGTAGCCATAATGTCTGTAGCCATTTCGCGGGATTCATCGCGAATATTCTCGTCTTCATCAAGGCTCGCTCGCTTCGCTCGCTCACCTTCAGTCAAATTCAAAATTTCACACTTCCCCACATCCACCACCTCCTCCCCGCCCCGCAATTCCCACCTAACCTTCACCGTCCCACCCTCTTCCGGCCTTTCCAGCACTTTCGCAGTATGCCGATCATGTGTTGTCTTGTTGACGAAAACAACATCGCCCACTTGGAATGGGCTCTTTGCTGTTGTTGCTGTTTTTGTTGGTGGAGTCGCTGGAGTGGGAGTGGGGGGAATAACCACCGGCTCTGGCGTGTTGCTCCTGCTTCTCTTGTTTGTCATCGTCTTTCCTGCTGCTGTTAGTCCTGCTGCTGCTGCTGCTGCTGCTGCTGCTCCTCCAATTGCTGCTGCTGCTGCTCCTATTGCTGCGCTGACACTTATTGCTGTTGTAGTGGCAGGCACCGCAGCCACAACCACCGGCTCAGCCACAGGCTCCGGCGTGTTGCTCCTGCTTCTCTTTCCCCCAGCCATTTTTTTTCCAATTCCGTTCCCGCTCGAACTGCCTCCCGCTGACCAAGCGTCAATGTCCGAGTCGCTATCCTCGTCGTCCGAATCGAAGCTCATGCAGGCCTTCATTATGGAGGTCATTTTCGTTCCAGAAGCTCGTGCTCCACGGCTGGGGTTCGGCTTTCGCTTCGTTTCAGCAATTTCGTCGTCGTCGTCGTCGTCATCGTCATTGTCGTCGACATCGTCGTCGTCGTCGCTGAGCAGATCGTCGAACGAAATCGCAGCTTTCTTCTTTTTTTTCGCCGGGGCCTTTGAAAGCGCCGAGCAAAACAAAATTGCGCGAGTTAGTTTAATTTTGCACACTTCACTTCATCGCGAGTGAATGTGCTCACCTTTGCCTTTGCCTTCACCTTTGCCTGCGGTTTTGGTTTCGGTTGAATGCCATTCTTCTCGTCCTCGGCAATGTCCAACGCCTCCTTCGTGAGCTTGACAATCTGAGCCTCGAGCATCACCAGATGTTCCGCCTGCGCCGAGCGAAGCGAGCCAAACGAATTGAGTGGAATTGGGTTAGTTTAGTAGTAAATGTAGCCAAAAGCTTCGCTCGCTCACCTTTTTCTTCGCAATGTCACTGATTTCACGAATCTTGTCGTCGCGGGACAGCTGCGCCGAGGAATAATATGTTGTTTTAGTTTGTGGCGAGCTAGTCACAACTACTGCATAGTGGCTCACCTGGTGGTACTTGGCCGTCTCCATGTACCCGAGCGAATGAAATTCGCTGGTGATTTCCTTTTTCGTCATGCTTTTCCCCGCAGCAGTCCTGCTCTTCCAATCATGGAAGAACTCGCTTCCGCTCTTGGGCTTCCTCACCGACTTCCGCTCCGGAACGAACTTCTCGAAGCCTTCCTTCAGCCTCTGCAGCCGGGCCTTGATGCTGGCGATCTGGGCGTTCTTATCAGCTATAAGATCCTCAGCGGACTCCGCCAGGTCCAGTTCCAGTTCCAGGTCATCGTCGTCCGCTCCGGCGCCGTTGGGGCGATTTCCGGGGGGCGGAGTAACGTCGTGAACGTACTCCTGGGGCGCGAAGACGTTGGATTTCGTCGTTGCAGTGTACCAGGATTTTTGGGTCGGTTGGACTTGCGTTGGCAAGGGTGTTTTTGGTTTTTTTTTTGTTGGGATTTTGGATTTCTTCTTGCCTTGGGCACCCTCCTCATCATCATCATCATTATCGTCAACCAACCCCAACCTGGTCTTGACCTCCTCCTCGTCAAACACGCTCTCGAGCCCCATGAACTCAACGAAGTCCTCGTCGTTGAGAAGTTCGTCAACGTAGTTCCCATCGTTATTGCTATTGCTATTGCTATTGTTGTCGAGAAAGTTACTCTCGAAGGCTCCGATCAAGTCCTCGATCTGCGACGAGAGAAACAAACGAAGAGAGTCAAAATAATTGAGTGGGTTAGTTTAGCTAAGTAGTGGATGTAGCCATTATGTCTGTAGCCATTTCGCGGGAGTCATCGCGAGTATATGTATGCTCGTCTTCCTCAAGGCTCGCTCGCTTCGCTTCGCTCACTCACCTGAAGCGTTGCGTCGGCTGTCATTTCCTTCTCCATGTCAACATTATGATCCTCGTCGATCATCTCGATCGGGGTCATGTAAGTGGTAATATCCCCAAGTTTATGCAAGTTTTTGCTCTTTTCACCAACCGCCCTCTCCACGTAGTCATCATCCGTCTCATCGTCGAAGAAGTACTCGTCGTCACTGTCCCCAACCACCCGCTTCATTTCCTTATACCCCGCCCCCAGCCCCAGCTCCTGTTCCTTGACCATTTCCCCTGACCCCAGCCAGCTAACGTTGCTATCGTGCTCCGGCAGATCCTCCGAACACTTCTCCTCCTCCGCATTGAGCACTGTTTGCTCTTTAGCTATGTTGTTTGCTTCGAACGTCGGCAGCACGTGGCTTCTCGCCGCACCCGGTGCCCCGTCCTGCTTCTCAGAGTGAAGCGTCCCGAACCGCCCGTCGAAATACTCCTTCATTGCCTCGAGCTTCTTCCCCCCGGCAGAGGTGATGCATTTTGCAAGTGCGTCGTGGATCTGCTTAAAGGACCAGGCTCTGGAGATCTCTGTTCGACACAATGCGTCGGGACGCTCGCTCATGTTGTCGATCATTCGGAAATAAGAGGCAACCTTGGTTTTGGGTGTGGGTTTGGTGTGGTTTGTGTTAGTTTTGTGAAAACAAAAATTAAGCGTTCCAAAAAAGGCAAAAAAGGCGATTCACTGAATCGGCCGTAACTCCAACGTACGGAGGTTTTAGATGCTCAAATTTGGACACGGTGACGGGCGGGTTCGGCCAGGCGCATCTTTTCGTTCAAAGGGGTTGTTCAGGGACAGAAAAAATTAAAAAAAAGGCGAATCCCTGAATCGGCCGTAACTCCAACGCAAAAATACCTCACATCCCATCTCACCTCATACCCCTCAATCGCCCTCCCCTCCTTATTCCTAAAATACCCCGGATCAACACTCGGCAGCACAAGCAACACCTCCCCCCCCTTCTCAACAGTAACATCCTCCTTCGCCTCAACGAACACCGCCCCCTTGACCGATTTGAGCAGAGTGCTTAGGCGAGAGTTCTCGCTGGAGCACTCGTCGGACCAGTCGTAGATTGTTGGGGGGTTTGAACGTTTGCCGAAGGTGAGCTGCTGGCCGTTTTGGCTTAAAAAACCGCGAAAGTCGCTGAGGAGGACGAAACAGTAGTTGCGGTGTTAGTGGCAGACGTAAAAACTCAGTTGCATTCACGCCTTTGCCTCACCTGTACCCAAGGCACACCGACTTCTCATACCCGTACCGCTGCTTCTTGACCGCGATAATTTCAGTCGTTTCCTTGCAGAAAGTCACATCACCCCGCTTCGCGTAGGTCCCCTCAGAGGGGAGCTTCACAAAGGCCACCAAGAAGGAGGAAGTGGGGTGGGAGGTGGACGTGGAGGGACTGGGGGGGAGGTGGGGGAGCGACTTGAGAGAGTAGAGGGAGGAGAGGGTTTGGGGGGAGCCGGTGTCATTTTTGAGGACGTAGATCTGACATTTGCTGGTGTAAAGGATCATACTTATGAGATGGGATGGGTGAGTGAGTTTCGCTTCAGCTCGCCCTTTGTATGGAGTTAGGAGCGGTCGATAAATTTTATTGGCACAAAATCAGAAAATCTCAGTTTTTAAATTCCTACGCAGCTGATAATGGATCTTTTCGCCCCTCTCCCTCTTGAGCCACTCCTTACGATAATTTCCTTTCTCTCTTCGAATCCATACCACTTCCTCACGAAGGAGAACTCGGCGTTCAAATTTCTGTCAATCCTAGTTTACACGACCTTCAACTTGTCCACCAGTGGCAAGACTCGAAGCAGCTCAATATTACAATACGAACCACAAGCCGATACCGATGACCTCCATCTGTCTAAAATAGCAGTCCACAACACGACCATCACACAATTTCACGTACTGTCTCGTGCGTGGCACTCATCCCCCTCCACCCCACCCTTTTCCTTCAGCCCCCCTCTAGACAGGCTCACCTTCTACCACCTCATGCTCGACACCAGCTTCTCCAAGCGGAAGAAGTTGTGGAACGGCGTGTGCCAGTTTTGCTATAACGAGGAGGGGAAATGCTGGTGCAGCAATGGCGATGATGGATGCGACGAGGTGGAGGCTTACGTCAAGGTCGTTCAACTCGGCCACAAGAAGAGCACCACAAGCGCAACAGAAATTCCACAATTCAAGACCCTGCACGACGAAAATCGTCCCTCTTCTTTCAAACATTCTCCAACTTTCACCAGCGGCTTGGAGCGAATCTTAGAAGATGGCGTTCCTGGCGAAATTAAACGCGACGCGATTAGAACATACACCACGGAGCTGTCCCCGCCGTTCTTCGGCTGCAGCAATAGCAACAGAGGGACGCATCTCCTAGCTGACTGCTTGCTGTACATCGTTGGGAAATCTCCAGTTAATGGCTACTGCCAGGGGCAGAATTTCGTCGTGGCAAATTTGATATTTGCTGGGCTTGGAGGCTGCCTTGATCAAGGTGGAACAGCTACAACTTCATTCACCCCCTCCACAGCGGAAATCCTCGTTTGCATAAGCGTGGGGGAAATCCTCCTCCACCTGCTCTCCCCTCCTCAAACTCAACTCCAACCCCAACCCCAACGATGCACCCAGTTCCGGTCGCTTCCGGCGATCTGGTCAGGGTCCCCTCTCCACCTCCAGCTCAAGGCCGCAACCCTGTCGAAAACGTTGATTCCGAGCGTGACCACCGCGCCCCCCTTAAATAATAATGACGACTTCGAATTCGACGTTTTCGGAGTTCTTTCGACTCAATTCTGGACGACTCTTGGCGGCTACTTTATCCCCCCGAGCGTCTACAGCGACCAATCTTCTTTCTTAGACTTCTTGTTCCTCTTCGGCGAGGGCGGCGGCTACGCGCTGCTTGCTGGAATTTTCTTGGCCAGGGGGGATAGGCTGAGGAAATGCGAGGGGGGAGAGGAAATTGCGAGGGAGCTGAGGAACTGGAAATGCGGTGCTAACAGCGAGCTGCTGAGCTCGGCCGAAATCAAGCAAATTCAATCTCGCCTCATTCCCAACATGAAATCCTTCTTCGAAACGTTGGAGGAGCCGTCGATCAATTTTACGAGGGAGGACGTCGTTCGGCAAGCCGAGGATTCGACTAGAGTGAAAGTTGTCGATTCGGCCGTCAACAGAATGATGACGAGCATGTCAATCATGAACCGAGGGAAGAGCGAAAGCATATTTGAGAAATTTATCCCAAATATGGGGCAAAACCCGCAGCAGCAAGAAGAAGTCCTGGATTTGAACGCGGGGGGGCTCCACACCGAGCAATTCTTGATGCCGACAAATTCGAACAGCGAATTGGAGAAAATCCTGAGCAGCGTGTCCAACGCTAATAAAATTATGGACGACGACTTCAAGATTCTTATTGAGGTGAGTGATCGAGCGGAGCGCGGGGGGG
>BRYC01000305.1:0-12321 GCA_030267985.1 Parmales sp. scaly parma | reverse complement strand
GACGAGCATGCGAGCATACAAGGCACAAACTAAACTAAAATGTATAATTACATTTACATTCGTTTTGCTCACTTGATGTTTCTCGCCCGGCGCAGAAAATAAACATCAAAAGTAGAGACGTGGAGGCGAGTAGAAAGGTCAAGCAGGAGGTGGAAGGGAGGAGGGAGGAGCAGAGAGAGGTCACGAGGGTTTTGAGAGACAGGAAGAACTGTTTGGTTGAAATGGTCGTTGGGCTGATGGACCAGGCAGTCAAGGAGCTTGACGAACAGAGCGTGGAGCTGTTGATGAAGGACATCACCCACCTTCAAGCCAAAACGAGCGAACTCGAGTCCTCGTACTCAGAGGAGAAAAAAATCTTGGAAGAGATTGACGGGCAGCTGAACGAGGCGCAAATTGAATTTGACGAGCTTGGGGAGCAGAAACAAATTCTCGAAAAGTGCGTAGGCGGAATGATCGTGACGGCTCAAGACGAGCGCGAGTCAATGATTAAAAGTTTGATTTGATTTGATTTCATTTCATTTTCGACCTCCAACTATTCTGTTTCCTTCTTGTTACAATCGTTCTCTTCTCATCTCTTCTCATCTCTTCTCTTCTCATCTCTCATCTCATCGCATCTCATCTCTTCTCATCTCATCCTTTCCTCAATGCCAGTCTTACATGGCCAGTGCAACCAGCACTCCAACGACCATAACACTGCTGCTCAAACACAATCCCAACACACCTGCACCTGAAGAATAAGAACACTGCTCACTCGGTTCGAATCCCGGCAAATCACTCCCAATGGCAGACTCCAGACAAGCCGGAATGTTCTCTGGCAGCACCAACCCGTCCTCCTTCACCTGGGTTCGCACCGCGCATCCATCCGAGTACTGAGGCGACAAATAACCAGCCCAACAAGACCCATCGTTGTCAGTAGTCAAAGTTGACTTGAAGAAGCCAACCAAATAGAGCGAAGAGATTTCCTGGGTGTTTAATGCTGACAAGGATGCATCCGGCCCACAAACTTGCTTGTAGAGCTGCGAATAGTTGAGTGGGTTAGTTCAGTAGTGGATGTAGCCATGGATGTAGCCATGGATGTAGCCTGCAACGCACGAGATTCGCACTCTTTTGTCACAAGGCTCGCTCGCTTCGCTCGCTCACCTGTTTGAAATAAGTTACAAGGTCGTCGCCAACAACGATCCCCCAATCCTCTTCAGCTAGTCCAAGCGACACCATGTAGTCGATTACCTTACAGGCGTCCCAGAAGTGCTGGTGTGAGCTATCCTCGACCTTCACCCACATCTTCACGCCAGAGGTGTCAATCAACGGGAAAACGGTCTCACTTTGGAACCACGCGAAATCCAACGTTGTGGGCTCTCCGTCATCAAAAGCTTTGTCCGCCACGATGAACTGGATGCTGGCGTTGGTCGGCGTTCGAAATTGGGGTAAATCTGCCGGATCAATTTGAACCTCCGGGTCGAAGATTTCATCAAAATCTGTTAGGTTGAAGAGTTTATCTTCAACGATGAAGCACAAAGGACATCCCATGTCGATTGGAGCGATGGCTTTGACACGCTCGTCCGGCTCGTAGCCACTTGGTTCGTGCCCGTATACAGTTAAGAGAGCAACGCCACCACCGAATGAATAACCCGTAACCCCAATCTTGTCCGGCATAATGGACGCTGACAAAAAGTTGTCTTGCTCGGTCCAGCGGGTGATTTCCCAACTGACTTGTAAGAGACGAGGGAAAAAGTCATCATAAAACGTTCTTCCAGCCGCGAGTTCAGCTCTAGCAGCTTGAGCATCATCAAAACTAAGACCGAACGCGACAACGATGAAGCCCCAGGTTGAAAGATTCTCGCAGAGTGTAACCAAAAAGCCGGGGCTATTGAATAAATTGGGAGCGATGAAGATGATGGGGAATTTCTTGTTGGGAATGGGAGTAACATCACCGGTTTGTGAGATCTGTGAAGTGTAGAAGGATGGGAGAGGGTAAACTACGGCATGATCTGAATTAAAGGTGGATCGAGCACCAGAGGGGTACCAGACATACTCATGGATTGTCTCGTTGTAGAACGGAGAGGAGGTGGTCAACTCCCTGAATCCCAAAGCATAGGGACCGTACACCGTCAAGCCTTCCAATGTGGAATTGCCAAGAGAATGACAACAACCAGCCAAGGTGAACAGTAAGATAGTAAAGAGCATATCGTGCATATATATAGGCTAGCACCAGGTCAATATAAAATTCCTGCGCGGGAGATTGAGCTCAAACGGTTTAACCCTCCACCAAACGGCTTAATTACCCCTCCACCTCCACATTATCGAACTAACCTGAATGTTCGTCTCTCTCCTACTCTCGTTCTTTCCTGCTCTGGCAATCTCTTGGTATGAAGGTCACAACAACCTCTGTGAGCCACAATACTCCACGTATTTTGCATGCCCTGACGAAGCTCAACTCGCTTGTGCATGGTGAGCGAGTGAGCGAATGAGCGGATGGCTGCATGCCACCCCACCTTCCACGTCCACGTCACCTAACCTAAACATTCTTCTTCGCTTGGCTCGAGAACGTAGTCCCTCTTGGTCCGGCCTGGAAACAGTGACAAACAACAACGCGACCATCCCCCCTTCGGAAACGACGTGTGGCAATTCAGGGTGTTTTGCATGCACAGTGGGCCCAGTCTGCCAGCTTCCCACATTCGATCAAGACAATTTTTCTGTTTATCGTGAGGGTGGGCTTTGCTACACCGAGAATGGCAGCGAGGTTGCTTGCGCAGGTTCGAACCCTTATCCAGTTTCCAAGTCAAAGTGCTCCACGGCATATTCTGGTTCAATTTTGGCGTCGAATGGGTTAGTTTGCATGTGCGCAACCCCCACCTCCCACGCTGCAGAGCAGGCCTGCACTGGCAAGGAGCCAAACGATTGTGGTGATCCATGCTTCAGTTGTAGGGGAAACCCGAGTGAATCAAGTTGGGACTTAAGCGTGTGCGATTTTGACACAGGGAAATGCTATGATGGGTATGGCAATGAAGTGACGTGTTCCGAGGACCTGCCTACGTCTTCGCCCACACTAGCACCAGCCTCCACTTCCGGAGGAGCTACGCTCGCTGTTGGCGGCAGCGTTGCAGTGGTTGCTGTCTCGTTGATGGCGATGGGTTAGTGTGTTGGGCAATTTGTTGTTAAAGGAAAGGAAGAGAAAAATAAGTGGTAAAATTCTACCTTTCAAATCTCTACTTAAACAACACATTCTAAAACAACACAGGCACCTTGTTGGGCCGCGACATGCTCTCCTTCCTCGTAAAAGTATGCTCCGGCCTCCTCGCCATGCTGGCCATGCTGAACGCCGTGCTGGCGCTACTAACATTCGAATGGCTGCTGTAGCTGCTGTAGCTGCTCCTCGCACTCGTCATGCTACTGCTCCTGCCGCTGCTACTCCCCCAGTTGTTGTTGTTTATCAGCGCCTCCTGCTGAGTCACCACAGTGGCCAGCTGATTCAGCAGCTGCCTCTTCTCCCCCAGCAGCCCCCTCCTCGCGCTATTAACCTCATCCCTCCTCCTCGCAGCCTTCTGGTCCCTAAAGAAGGAAATATCCGGCGCCCTATTCTTGGTCATTTTCTTGACCGGCACCGGAGCCTCGAACTTGTCGAATTGCTGCGAATGTTACGTCGAAAAGGTGAATGGGTTGGTTTGTTATTGTTGTAGTTTTTGAGGAGTTGGAATAACTTAGAATTGTGTCGGGGGGGAGACCCCCGAAACCCCCCTTATCCGCTGCGCTCACTCACCTGCTTCATGAACTTGTACTGCGAGTCGGTCAGACCCCCCCTGGCCTGCAGGCCAGTAACAGGAACTTCCTCGAAGTTCGTCTGGGGCTGGGAGCGAGCCACCCGCTGGGTGCCGTTGTAGGCACCGACGCTGGCAAGCTTCTTTATTCGGGCAGTGTCCACCAAAAGGATGTTCAGACGATCCCGGTCAACCTTGCGCTCCGACACGAAGCGCTTTTCGAGGGACTTCAGCTCCTTCGGGTTCTTGGAATGGTAAAGGCGAGTCTGCCGGGATACCTCAGTTGTGTCCATCTGCTTCACAAGGTTGAGGATTTGGGTGTTTTGTCGAGCTATCGAAGCTTCCGCCTGGGGGTTGGGGGCGGCCACCGGCATTGAGGGGGGTGGGTTTGGGTTGGGGAAGCTCTTATGGCTTGTAGGTGTTAATTGTCAAATAATTAATAAAGACCTGTGGTGTGTTGTGCTTTGTCGTTATATTGGATTGAATTTTTTTTTATGATTTACAAAATATTACATAAGAACACCTCATTCAACACATATGGAGCTTCAAGAGACCGCAAACATTACAGCAAGACCTCCTCTCCGCCCAGCAGTGAGCGTCAAGCTCGTCCCGCTTGAGCGATGCTCATACCTTTGGGTTTTTTTACTCCAACTCTTAATCGTTGCCACCGCGGTTGTTGCTTTCAGCTACTTCCTTGGAGAGGACGAACACAAGCTCACAATGGTGTACATGACTACGACCCTTACGCCATTCATGTTGCTGGCAATGGGGTCAATTGTTTCTCTCTGCCCGAAAGACACATGGGTCCGTGCCTCGTCATTCATCTTGTGTGAACTCATTTTTCTCTGCCGTAGCTTCATATACTTCGGAATGAAGAACTATCCCGGTGCGATTGGAAATTTGATGTTTTTTGGTGTGTACTACCTGATCTATAGAGCAATGGAGAAACTAGCGGCTTGCCTGCCAGCGAAACTCAATAACGACAACGAATCTCTCAACAAGTTTAACTGTCAGACGATTCCACTCACGACAACCGGAAGCTTGATGTCGATGCTGTACTGCGCGTCCGAGAGCTTTTCATGCCTGCTGGACGAAGAGAATCACAATGACGTCGAGAACTGCGCCGACAAAATAAATTCCAACGAGGGCATGCTTTGGTTTCTGACACTATCCGCCTTTGCCAAGCTCTACATCATACCCCACCTCGAAGTTCAGTACAGCGTTGCCGATTTGCTTCGGTTCGATCTGAAAAATTCCAGGGAGGCCGTCCTCGTCCTACTGACTGCAGTAGTAGGACTGTACACAATTTTCGTTTACGCGTCCTCCGAGAAGCTACACGAAAATTTCGACCATCGAACAAATACAACAACAACAAAAGTAGTGATAATGGATGGAAACGAGACGGCCCTTCGAAACACGATAACCAAAATCGTACCCTTTATGATTGGGCTCGTTCCGCTGGTACTGAACCTTTCGAAAAATATGATACCGAGATTTCGTGTGATGACAAGAACAACCCTGAGAGCGCGAATCGCGCCTATCTACAGGTGGATTTTGGAGTTAGTTGCGCTCACCATCACGAGCTTGAACGTGTACTACGTGTTTCTTGTGTACACGAGCACGAATATCGAGCAAGAGGTCAACAAAATTGAGAAATGGAGAATCCTCTGCTGGGCAACAAACCCGTTAATTTGGGTTGTTGTTACTCTTCACTTCTTCGGAACACCAACGGCCCAGAAGCGGAAAGAAAACGTGATGTTTTTCCTCTTTAGCATGTTCTTCGTGTTGCAAACACTTGGTAACTTTTTCCAAGCAAAAATTGACACCGAACGAGGAGAAACTCGGCTAAATTCTGTTTTTGTCAACGGATTCTTGGCTCTGATGGTAATTCCGATTTACCTAATGGTAAACTCCTCCCGCAAGATGCTCGCGAAACATCACATCGACGACATTGACGCACACTTACAGCGATGTTTGTCGCTTGCTATCTCAATTGTTCCCCCTATCATCTTCCTCTTCGCGGAACCACAGTCCTGCGTCGCTTACGCTAACAACTACAAGATTGAACAGTGTGCTTTGCTGCGCGAGAGCAATTATGTCGTCGGGGGGCACCTATCTTACGCATTCCTGTTCTATGTAACGTTCGGGTACAAGTTGGACTCGATGACGAAAGGTGGGCTACTGTCACTGCAAGACATGCGGTTTCACACTGTGTGTCAGCTGATTTGCTTGATTATTTCGTCAACTACGTGTTTCATAGTGTACGGAATGAGGAATAGCGAGCTGTACGCAGAACGTGTGTTCAACGACGAGAGCATCGGGAAACTTGACGAGTTCTTAACGAGCTCTAGTCCATTTTCGATGGTTGCTGATTGCTGGGCAGTTACGCTCTTCACCCAGCTACTCCACTCAAGAAGAATGGAGACAGAAGCAAAGTTTCACCGACGATCCGTTGACGACCAGAAGCATAGCAAAATGATCCACCGATTCACGAGCTGGGTCGACCAAAGGACGAAGAAGATCATTGAGAAGTTTCACGTAAACGATGACGAGGCGCGGGTTGCAACGCCAATCCGCGTGATTTTGTTCCTGATGAGTATATCAAGCGGGGTTTTGAGCTTGTTTGTGGTGTGCTTTAGCAGCCAGTTAGGAATTCAGCAGATTTATAGAATTTCGCACGGAATGGGTTCGCTGAGGGTCTTTTCGGTGGTGTCGACATTTATTTTCCTATTTACACACCTATCAGATACCTTGGTTGCTGACAAAGTTATTTTTCTTTCGATGGTGGTTGTTTTTGGAGCGGACAGCTACTTCGAGTACAAAAGAAGAAGCGCGTGGGAAGCAAACATTGTGTTTGGAGTTTTGGCCTCAATCGCAATGTTGGGAATTCTCAAGTTGAAGAAAACAACGATGAAAGGTACGATTTGATCAGTTCACCGCCACTAAATCACGCCAACTCACACATTAAATTAAAAAAAAAAAAAAAATCGCTAGTCTGTAGCTTTAAGGTGCGACGAGAGCACTGCCACAGCGTCATGGTTGCGGGAATTTCTCAGCTCATTCCGGTTATCTTCCTGACAAGTGAACACTGGGGGTGTCTAACAAGATTTAGCGAAGACGTTACTGAGAATTTCGTAAAAGATGAAAATTGCAGGAGTGTCGAGTATGGCGTAAACGCGATTCAGATGCAATTGGCATTTGCATTTGGTGTATACGCAACCTCTTCGACATTGATGAGAGGAGATGAGTATTCCGCTAGAAACATCACTACTCTGAATATGCCTCGTCGACAACTTTGCGAGGTTTCGATTCTAGGATTAGCCGCCTTATTGGGAATTTTGCTCTTCGGCATCAGGCAGGAGGGGGAAACTCCGAGGGCTTCGAGGGTTTGGCAAACTATTTGCTACTACGCCATCTATCTGCTCTGGTTTTTCTTTTTCGCCTCAGTGATTTTCACGAGTGTAACTAGAGACGAGACGAACCGTATGACTGACGCGACACTAGAAGAGAAGATCTCCGATTTGAGCGGCTCAACCCTGCACATGTTCGGCAAGGGGAAGAAGACCCAATTTCGGAGTTCGAGTGAGGCTGGAGCACTAGAGGGTGACGACGAAAAGCTTGGTGTTGGAGGAACGATGAGCCTGAATCCCGGGTTCATGTGAACAATACATTTAATGTAACAGATATATAACAAATCAATTTAAAACGAACGTTCAACTATAGCTGTATTCAATAAACCGACACCATCCTAACAATCTTCATCACCAGATGATTCCCCTCAAAACTGTTCATCCTCCCCATTCTAATCTCTATTCTCTCCCTCTCCTTAGCATCTTCAATCGTGTCAATGTCAATGTCGATTCCCATAAGCCTCGCCACGATCCAGTACGCCTTCCCCATCTCCTTGACTACAAAACTACCTCTAAAAAACAGAGCGAGCTTGAAGACGCGCAGCAATTCTTGCCGTTTCATCATTATGAACAGGTTTCGAAACAAGTCAACGTGAAACGTGCGTCTAATAATTTTGCACACCGACACCGACGCCGCCTCGTCATCATCGACACCCCTTGTGGCGTTTAGCGTCAGCGTGGTGACGAGCTTAAAAATGTCCTTCACCTGCCGGTCCTCATGTTCGGTGACTTGCTTCTTGAGAAGAAACTCGATCGGCAGCTGGTTTTCACCGTTGCAAGTTGCGAGGAGCTCGTTGAGCAAACCCAAGTGGTTGTCTCTCAGCCAATACAGCTTGCTCATCATGACCTCCAACGCCCCTTGACTCTCCGAATCGTCGACGCCCCCATGGTAATTTTCGAGAAAAATTCGCACGCCCTTGAAAAAGAAGTGAAGCCAGTTGTTACCCTGCTCCTCTTCGCTGGTGATTCGAACGAGGGTTTCCAGGGTAACGCTCGAGCTCAATCCAAATTCCACCACCCCCTTCCAAGCCCCCTCCCCGCAGCACTCGCAGTTCCTGCAGCACCTCCCGGTTTCACTCAGCTCGTCGGCTAAGCACGCTTCGCTCGGCTGCACCCCCAGGTTAATCATTTTCCCGCTGAGCTTCCTGAGGACTTGGACCTCCCCGTCCTCTCCCTCTCCCTCTTCCTCTCCCTCTTCCTCTCCCTCTTCCTCTCCCTCTCCCTCTCCCTCTCCCTCTCCCTCTCCCTCTCCCAGCGCCTCGGCGGACTCCTCCAGAATTCGCTTCACGTTCCGGCTGTCAAAGTGCGGATTAATGGCCGCGTAGGAAAACGGTCGGAGGCCGAATTTATCGACCTGGGTGAGCTGCTGGTTGCCGCCAAGAGAGAGGAAGAGGGGAACGAGGGAGTTGACCGACGAAGTGAAGCAGCAGTGGGCGGGCGGAGAGGAAGAGGAAGAGGAAGAGGAAGAGGAAGGGAGGGGGGATTGGATTTCTAGAGAGAAGTTCCGAATTGAGAACTCCATCAACGCGTAGCGAGGGAGAGGGTTTGAAGTGAGAAGGAGGGGGTTGTCAATGTGTGTCGTCACGTCTGTCTTGCAATTGCAATTGGTCTTGCAATTGGTCTTGCAATTGGTCTTGCAATTGGTCTTGCAATTGGTCTTGCAATTGGTCTTGCAATTGGTCTTGCAATTGCAATTGCAAAGCCTCTTGAGGCTCTCAAAGAGATCTGGGAACGAAAGGGGGGGGGGGGCTCGGAGCAGCTTTCCAAGCGGAATGGTGGTGTCGGTCTCCATGTCGGCTTGGGGCCTTGCACTCGCTCTACGCTTCCTCAGCGCTCCATCCAGGAGCCTGGCCCGCCTCCTCTGCAACTTGTGGACATTTTGGACAGCGCTGTGGCTCGCCCTTCGAGCTTTTTTCGACAGCACGGGCGAGGAGGGCCGGGTTGGGGGGGAGAAGGACGCAGCACACTCATTTAGACTGGAAAGGAGCTCTGGGACTGTGAGAAGGCCGATTTGCTGCTGCTGGGCTTTTTGTTTCAATCGCTTTCGCTTGTTTCTGGATTGGTGAGGGTCCATGTTGAATAATAATAATACGTTCGTTGTTTTTATCCTTTGTTGGTTAGGAGGAGGAGGATGAATGGTCTGATGACATGTGGTCAGGCTAAAGTTTTTTGATTAGAATTTTTTGAAATTTGAAGGGTCATTTTCACACTTCGACAAAGCGTACGACAAGTCACATTTTCTCACATTTTCTCACAAGCCTCTGCACTGCAAATTGCAAATGCAGATCGGCTTCATCGGCTGCGGCACAATTGCAACTTCGATCGCGACTGGCTTCCTGTCGGTCGATTCCAATCTCTCCCCCGTTGTGACCCACTGCCACGTGACCCGCCGGTCCCTCTCGAACTCCCTCGCCCTCCTCTCAAAGTTCTCCCCCTCGAAGGTGACCGTCCACGACTCCGCCCAGTCGATCCTGGACGTTGAGGACGTTGGAACCGTCTTCATCTGCCTCCTCCCCAAGGCCTGTCAGACCGTCCTCCCAAGGCTGAGCTTCACCCCCGAGAGGCAGAACATCGTCAGCCTGGTTTCCACGGGAAGCTTGGCTGACATTCGAGGGTGGACGTCTTTTCCCGAGGCTGACAGGGACACAGACACAAACACAAACACAAACACAATGGAGTCACAGTCACAGTCACAGTCACAGTCACAATTCGGAATGGTAACAAAAATGATCTGCCTCCCATCAATCGCAATGGGACGATCGCCCTCGTTGATCGTCCCCCCAACGCCCTACCTGGAGGCCCTGCTCGGTCCCCTGGGGGGAACAGTTCCGTGCTCCACCGAGGCAGAAATGACGAAAATGATGATCCCAACGTGCCTCATGGGCCCCTACTACAAAATGCTCAAGGAGGTCAAGACCTGGCTGGTCAGCGAGGTGGGCTGCGAGGGGAACAGCGCCAAGGCCGACAAGGTTGAGTTCTTCGTCAAGGAAATATTCATGGGGATGGCCATGGACCTAAAGGGGAAATCCATCGACGACTGCATCGAGGAGCAGACCCCGGGGGGGATCAACGAGATGGGGGTGAGGAACTGGGAGAGCTTGGGGGGGGGAGGGGTTGTAGATGGGTGTTGCGACGGGGTGTTAGAGAGGTTGACGGGGAAGGGTTCTGGGTTGGTAAGCGCGAGAAAATAAACCAATCTTCTGCGACACTAAAGAGAAGAAAATAAATAAATAGAAGTTTTGTTGACCATGGGTATGCAGTGATTAGGTTAGGTCTGGAAATACGTCGGCAATTTCGACCAGCGAGGCCTTGTCGTGCTCCGCGTGCTTGATGTTGTGAGAGACGGCTGGGGGGGGCAGGACTGCGAGTTTACAAGTATGACGTTTTTCACAGCGTTCCCAATACTGCAAGGGGGTGAGGATGAGGGGGATATATCGGCGTCGGGCGTCTTCGTCCCCATTCAAGGACAAGCAGAAGATCTTCAAGGGCATGGGGGACATGGACTTGCTCACCGCCGTCTCCTGACAAGATCAATGAGATCAAAAGGAAGCTCGAGATGGCCAACAAGGTCCAAGGCGGAAGTCAACACTCAATCAACCATAAACTCCAATGTAGTTGAGACCATGTCCAAATTTCATTTTGATACCTGCAAAGATGAGAGTGATAATTAAAAAAAGGTTAACCTGAGGAAAAGTTCAACCTGAGCACCTGAGCACCTGAGCACCTGAGCACCTGAGCACCTGAGCACCTGAGCACCTGAGGGAAGCATTGTCTTATCTTTATTTTTATTTTATTTGGAAAACTTTTTTGTGTTTTGTTGTTTGAAATCTCATTTTTACGCGTTGTTGATACGCGTATCCTTTCCAATTAAAAATAGATCACCCAACCCGCTCTGAATCAACCCCTACTCAAATAAATAATTAATTCTCCAGCTTCTCTCCCACCCCCGATCAGTTATTAACAAAAAAGGAACTTATTTTTTTCTCAGCCCGTTTCTGGTCGACAAACAGCCTAGAAAGCTTAACCGCCCCCCCCCACGCTCCCCCAGTAGAGATAGGCGCACGGCGGCGCGGTAGCAGCCCCAAGAGAGGAGGAACGCAGGTAAGAGCCACAAAAAAATAATTCTTTGTCCCCAACCAACCTCCTTCGAACTCACTTTTTCCTCCCCCCCCCTCCCCCAGAGACAAAATTAGAATGAACCTGTCGGTGGCGCTTCTTCTCGTTGTCCTCCTCCTCCTTGGGGCGGCGACGGCGGGGGGCGTTCCGGCCGTGGCTGGAGAGGTGCAGGAGTCTCGAAGAGGGGAACTTTGGCCGTTCGAAGATTCCTTGGACGGGACTTTGGCCGCCGGCTTGGGCTTGGAGTTTGATTTTGCCTCGGAACTAGACGCGGACTTAGACTCGGACTTGGACTTGGCGGCGGGGCACCAGGCGCAGGCGGAAGCTGAAACGACGACGACCGGAGGGGATCCTCGGACCGACGCCGATGCCGAGACCCCAGCCTTGGGCTTGGGCTTGGGCTTGGCGGTGGGGGTTGGGGCCGCGGAGGAGTTTTTGGAGGTGGGGGAAGGACAGGGGAGGAGGAAGCTCCCGACGAGCTGCACGACGGCCGGGGTTGCGGCTTGCTTTGCGAGCGCGGGCAACGGGGACGAGATCGAAACGGCGCCGGGGACGTTGAGCTCATGGGATGGAATTTGGTCCGATACGCAATTAACGTTGCGTGACAAGTACGCGTCCATCGCATGCAGCGCGGACGGCGGGGCGTGTGTTTGGCAGGGTGCAACTGGGAAGCGCGTTGTGTACATCAGGGACAACGGCGGTACGTCCACCCTGTCGCACCTCGTGATAAAAGATGGAGATGATAGTTATGGTGGTGGTGGGCTGTATGTGCGGAACTCCAACGTCGTCCTCATCCTCGTCGCATTCATCGACAATGCTGCTTCCTATGGAGGGGCAATTTATGTTAACTACAGTGGCAGCAGCACAGCGACCCTTCAGGGTTGCTCGTTCGCTGGGAATACTGCCAGATATAGTAGTAGTGGCCCCGACGTGTACAACGATAGGGAGACCGTGGTGATAGGCGGGTGTTCCGCAGGTGAGCCCATTCGTCCCTCCCTACTCTTCCCCCCTCTCCACTAACCGACCTCCCCCCCCCCCCT